>JAPMNZ010953842.1:0-10013 GCA_029875035.1 Pomatoschistus microps | reverse complement strand
AACACCACGATTGTCTCGGAGTCCTCCATTGTTTGAGGGTGTAATGTTTTTCCTGGTTTTATGCGCGTGAGTCGAGCGTAAATGAGGTCACGGTAGCAGTGGTATGAAAAGCCCACCCACTTAAAGAGGCACTATGGAAAAGCACGCGTACTCGACCGGCTCGTGTCGTGATGTGGAGAGTGGTGTAGTGCCGATACTGTGGAAAAGCGGCACATTTTCTCCGATGTTTGGACTAGCTTACAACTGTGGATTGCCGTTTTTTGTTGAGATGCACATTGGCGCATAAAATGATTGCTCCGTCTTCGAATTGACTGAAAAAAATGAAACAACTGGTTTTTTCAACAGTACATAGGCCTCGTTTAGACGGAGACGCTGCGGCAGTAAAGCGCTACAGTTGGATGTCGGTTGCATTCTCCCGGTCACATGGAGTCTGTGTTCCAGGGGGCTGAACATGTAAGCGTTAAGATCCAGCCTACAGAGTGGGACAGCTCAGATACGCTGCTCAACAAGGCGCTCTTTCACACCTGCATGAGGAAAAAAGTGTGAATTCTCTGCTGCTATGACCCCCGCTTTCCCGCATGTACCTTTGGACATACGCCGTGGCCAAGAACAAACATAAACAACAATGGCGGCAGATACACCAACTAGCTACGTGTGCTTCGAGCGCTACACGGAGGAGAATTCTACTCCTTTGTTCGTCGAAACAAAACCACGCAAAGCTCTAGTTTCAGTTTCCATGTTCGCAGCTGCTGTTAAATGCAGAATAATAATGAGAAGGATGTTGTTGAGGAAGTGAGTATACTGCTGGGGGGCTGGGGCTTGCGTGTGTCGTGTTGAAAAGTTCCACCACTGGCCGGGCACTGGAACTACATTGTTTTTCATCCTTGTATGAACGCTGTGAAATTTGCATAAGGAGCATGGTCATTTCTGTTAATAGCTTTGCAACGTCTGCGCAGCGCCTCCATCTAAACGGGCCCTAGAGCTATCCTGTCTCCAGTTTGCCTGTAGCAAATGAAAATTGTCTAGTTGAGTCCGGTACGTCCTGGTATGGTATGTTTCCCATGGTGCATTCCCACTGAGAGCATGTGAGTGTTGTAAAAGGAGCAAATATTCATGAAGCAGGGCAGCATGGTTCTGGATCCTCGCTTCTTCTCCCAGAGTTTCCGTGCAGTGCAGCTGTTGTACATTTTAATCCCCTCACAATTCACCCAGTTTGGATGTAAAAACCCTCAGATGGTCAGTTGACCCTCTGCAGCACATCTTTTATGCATTGCACTCTTGTTTGTATACAAACAAGAGTGCCACACCTCAAATCAGGTGTGGTGTTGGATCGTCTGGTGTAATGTATAAAAATATGAGAATCGTGTCTGTGTCCTAATATTGATGGTTTTGACAGTATAAGAACATGGCATTAAGTGTTAGCAGTGCGTTCGCACAGCTTGACTATCTGCACATTGGCCCAGCTTTGTTCAGTGTGTGAGTGGGACCTGAGACGAGCACATGCGGCATGGGGCCGGGTAATTGCTCCTTATCTGCTGTCCTGTCACTTCATATAAGTTCTGATTCTGGAAGAGGGCTTAAGGAGCAACCAACACTACCCACCTATCCCCCTCTCTCGCCTTTTAATGATCCTGATGAATGATTTAGACTGTGCTGCCATGTGTATCAATGTGTGTCTAAGTAAGGGTCGCTCTGACACCTCCAGCATCGGGTTTCAAAGTGCCGCTTGAGATCAGAAAGAAGTAATGCAGTAATTTTGTACCACAAAAATCAACACTGACAATAACCACATCCGAAACATGCTATTGTATCATACCTATGCTATTTGTCTGTGTTCAAGTTCGGTCTAACAGTGACACGAGTTAAGCATTCAATATTAAATCAATATGTTTGCAAAGAGCATTTAAAAGCTGCCTAGGATAAAAAAGTGCTGTACAGGCAAGTGAAAAACTTCAACAATAATAACCCTCAAAACACAAATAAATATGGAAAGATACAATGGATCTAAAGTGTTGAGTGATTGTGCAGCTCTAATGTGCAATGGTAACGAGTTCCACAGTTACAAGGATTTTAAAAAATGAAAAAACGGGATGAAAAGAGAAGACAGGAAGCATTTGTGTGTATGCCAGTTGTGTAACTATTCCTTACTGTACATGGCCATTGTTCGTGGCTCTTTCATCCGTTGCGCAGCAGTTGTAATTGGTCTCTCATGGCACAGACCTAGTGGCTACTGTCCGAGCGATACTGGATTTGGATGGCTTCCTTAAATACTGCAGGCCAGCCAAATGTGAGGGCTCCATGCTTTTGCCTGGGGCTTTGCCGGCACCAGCACTTAGCGTCTGCCCTATGGTCTGACAGCAGTGAGAAACAGAGACGGGATGTGATGGACATACAGAACAGTGTTTGATTAGCAGGCTGCAGAGTATGTGCATAATCTTAAAATGGAGGTGTCAGTGTGAACGCGAAAGGCCTGTCCGTCGGAGCGCAGCCGCAGATCTCAATGACAAGTGGTCATTAAAGGGCTGTCAAGCAATCAGCGGGTCAAGCCTATAGCCGCAGGGAATGCCTTAGATACATTGTGTTGAGAGTGGTTTTTATCAACATGGATTAAAGGTAAACAGTTTATAACGTCAAAATAACTGTTTTGCGGGCTTGTATCTGATTACCAGTATTGTCCTTTTCACTCCAGCCTTTGTCTTGACCTTGACGACTTTAGCTTGGCCGTGTTGAGTGTAAACCAGAATCCGTAAGCATATGCTCCCATATCTGCTTGATTATGTAGAAGAATCAGAATCAATATATTTGCCATTTGCAGAAAAAACTACATTGGAATACAAACAGGAGACACCGGGGGCACCAACACAACAAACCACACACACAAACAGAATAAGAATAGCGAGACACAGTGAGGCACATATAAAACTCTTAAAAGCATTATTAAGACGCTACAAAGGAGCTACAAGAGAAGCAGATCTGGATGTAGATGCCTGAACTGCAGGATCTTCCCGTCTCATAAACAGTTCTAAACTAACTAAAAAAGATGCTTGATTTTTTTCAGAACAGCAACATAAACACACACTCACATACACACAGCAAATGTAAGCATCTTCACAATAACACACAATAGGCCCTACACTCAGCTCACACCTGTCAGGTTTTGGATTTGAAACAAGGGATGTTGTCAGGCACCGCTGCAAGTCTTTCCACTGCTACAACCAAGCTCCTATATATTTTTAAAACAGATGGACAAGAATATCCCATTTTCATTGTTTCACAAACTCTGATACTTTTGTGAACATTCCTGTTATGATACGGTGCAGAAAAAATAGTCCAAATACAAGCCAGCAGGGAGATTTCAGCTCAAAATGACCAGGGATTGAATCTGCAGCTTTTCAGGCGGCACATCATCCAAGATCTGAGGAAAGTGAAGAATGATGCAGAAGTCTTGAATGTTTATTGTTTCACGGCACAAACAACACAATCAGAGTTTTCACAGCATTCACATGGTTTTATTCACTTGTCATTGTCTATAACAGATAGATACTTGTCTGTTCCTCAAGAACCTTGGCATGGACTGGGGATACGTACATCTGACCTTCTCTTTGAATGCCATAAAAACAGGCTAGTGAAAAACCTAAAAAGACATAGAAGCAAATAAATCATGCATTTATTTCAAAAAACGGTGCATGTGATAAAGCCCTGATTAAGACCTTGTGGTGAATACTGGCTTATTTCCATGTTTCAAAAATAACTTTTATTTAAGGTAATGAGGGTTTCAAATGAGTGCCTCAAACTGTTTTTGACTGCACACTGCTGCACCATGTTTTTTCAGTCATAAAAACACATTCTGCCAAAGCTTATAACAGCAAGGGATTTCTAACAAGGATGCAGTTTGTGTTGTGGTTTGATTTGTTCACAAAACTTAATATGGGTGGCACGGTACCTGAGTAGATAGCTGTCTTCTTTCTCAGCAAGAAGGTCATGGGTTCAAATCCCGGTAGGAACAGGGACTTTCTGAGTGGAGTCTGTATGTTCTCCCTGTTCTGTTTCTGTTCAATGCTCCTGCTGGTGGTGGGTCGATCAGCGGTGACACAGCTTTGGTGTTTCAGCGGGGGCTTCAGGCAATGTGGGGTTAAGTGTCTTGCCCACGGAGCGGGGCAAGACAGGAGTAGGTCTAATTGGGGGATCGAACCCACGCCCTTCAGGCCCAAAGGAAAATGCTCTACGAACTGAGCTCTTTTTCTAGATGGGCAAAACTACAGTTAAGAGACAATGATGCTGCTTATAAGACGCATTAACCAAGAGACTGTGATAGTCAGTGCGCATACGTGTGCATTGTTGGCCTCGTAAGAAATTGCAATGTACTGCTACAAGACTCCACAGAACATATATTATTCGATAACGTCAAAACATTCACACCACTCTGCTCCGTTGCAATCCGCCTCTGAAGACAAGCCCATCCTCTCATCGCTCGCCCAAGGCCTTTGAGGGGTTTCCTGTGCTGGGCTGCGATACTCTGCAAGAACAGAGGACTGTCAACAACAAGAGTTTGGAAAAAGTTAAAACCATTAGATTTTGAGTGTTCCCTGCATTATGAGGATGCCCAATCTATCCTCACGTGAGTTTGTAAAGTCAGTTTGGACAAGTAGATACATGTTTTCCTTTTTGATATTGTTATTTTGTAATTAGCAAGAGAAACAAATCTAGCCCTAAGGGGCCTAGCACCATGACGTAGAATTTGTAAATTTTCCAATTAGTTCCAACCTTGTCAGTCATTTGACATGAGCAATTATGCGGAAATCAATGATCACATGAATGTTTATCAAAATGCACAGGTGAACACAAGAGAGAAACAAACATGGACATAAGGTTTCATTAACACCGGCCAAATGTGATTTATCGTTGAATAAAATTTTTCATTCAAAACTCAGAGGGACCTCAAGGAGACAAATTATTGTAAGAAATACATCACTTATCACACTAGACTGTCCTATGAAGCTGCTGTAGTTCAACACTGCAATAATTGTATGATGATTTTTGTTCATCTAATGTACCACTGTGTGTGAAGTTTTATCTTATCCCCGGTCATGTCTATCCTTTGTCACATACCGTTTTAGATCAAACTTTATAGATCTCACAATGAAAAAAAAAAAAATGAAATCCCCTTACTATATAAACATAGTATATTATGGAGATACAAAATTATTCACATTCTGTCAGGCCTTGGAGAGAAAACACATCACATTTCCTGCTATGAGGCTGTGTGCCTCATTAAAGGGTCTCTGCCTGTGCCTTGGTAATGGACATGTTATTCTGTACTCCAGTGTTGATACACTGTGTGTAACACTACATTTGTATCTTCTTTCCAAGCCCTTTGGTGCTCTTCTACTCATTTGTGCTAACTTCTCCCGAACCACCCTGTGTCTGTTACTGCTGCTCTCTCCGATAATCTTTCTTCTCACTCACTCGGAGGCTGTCTCTGTCCTGTCTTCCTTCCATGTGCCAGTTCACTCTCTCTTTCCCTTTCCAACCATTGGATTGGATGCTGAGTGAAAAAGATAATTCCCTAGTTCTCTGCAGAGACAGTGAGTAAAAATAGAGAAGGTTACCTTTCATGTTCAATTTTAAAAGAATGTTTGAGATTTCCCTGAGATGATTAAATAGGAACGCTCCTGACAAGGTCACACAGGCTTACACACAGGCAGAGGCACACTGGGTCCACGTCGCACTGGGATGTGCTGCTCCTCTGCAACATTAAAGCCTCCTGTCACACCGAGAACTCCTAACTCTACCAACAAATGGGTCTTTGATTGAATATGTGTGTACGGTCAAATTTAAATTATTATTGCATGAAGGTGTCAACATGATTGTATTATGCCTTATTCTCATTGTTCTGGCACTTAATCAAAGCTTGAGGGCAATCCAGTAAATTGACTCTAAATGATGACCTCACGATGCTGACCAATCTGAAAGCCAGACCTCAATCTGATATGAAACAGGCCTATTTACAAGATGATGCTTTCCTTGAGACAAAATGTACAGCTATTTATCTAACTAACTTGGTAACTAATTACCAGGATGCACTTTCAAATTCTTCACTTTATACTGGAGCTGAGTACAAAGAACACATTTTGCTTATTGAAATATTTTTTATAAAGCTAGACAGACCATTGTTCAATCTAGAACTACAACTTAGACGTTTGCACACTGTCACATTTACAAACAAATCCCTTTTTTAAGAACCTAAAAACCATACAACTGGGACCAGAAGTCACATAAAACAGGGAGGGAACAATTATGCACCGTTCTACAAGATTTTGTTATATTAAGATATAATAATTATATTATTATTATATATTTGCTCACATCTTTCCCTGACCATATGTGTGAAATTTTCTCACAAAAAAATTAAGTTCAATCATGCCTCAAAGCAATCTTTAAAGCAAGAAATCAACATGAAGTCCAAGGAACCCACTCGGTCTCAAAGCAGTGTGAGCATCTCATGGGGAACTGGACAATCCATTATTTGGAAATAGAAATCCAATGAAATGTAACGATGTATCCCAGGATGACTCTGGGGTCCCAGGGAAAGTTAGAGGCTGTCCCCAGGGAACCCGCACTCACAGCAGGGATGAGAGGAGGACCCCTTACCCCAACCCCTCACAATTAAGGTGAATCGATACGGCACTTTGTTTCCTGTGATTGCGCAAATTGAAGGGTAGGGTTAATGTGAATTGTGTATTCCAGATGACAGGCACATTACTATTTTTTGTCGGATCTATACAGTGTCCTTAGACAAAAAGATTATCTAATTTAAAATTGAATTATTGAGGGGACATAAATGACTTGATGAAAACATCTTTCCAAAGGTATTTGCTATTTTTAGTGGATTTAAGACAAGCAAAAGAAAAATGTAGATGGTATGTAGATCCATTGAAATACTTTGTTACTTCATCATACTTCGTTGACATGTACTGTCTTGGAGCTTGTTTCATATAGTTTCCTACATGCAACGTTTCCCTTTGCATGTGTGTTTACTGCCTTATTATGGTTTACCTTTTAGCTTAAAGCCTTCCTGGCACCCTGGAGACCAATTATCTGACGGGGTAAAAGAAAGTGTGCAGAGCAGGAGAAGCCAGAATGCTTCAGCATGCCTCCTCCGGCGTTTTCTCTCCGTGTTGTGTGTGTTTGCCATGCCGGCGCTGGCTATTTGTCATCAAAACCCCTATTAGCTCAGACATTACACAGTCACATGACTTTCCGGGGCATTGCTCAGATCTTTATTATCGCCCAGAAAATGTCAACACTGGGAGTTCAGAGATTTCTTTCTGTTTTAGTGTTTTGTGCATTGGGACTATTTGTGTGTGTGGGTGCCACGTATTGCAAATTGCTGTCAGTCACGGTGTTAAGGTATTCTGGAAGTGTCCCAGCCACTTGGTAAGTATAGCAGAAACTGACAGAGTTGCTGCGGGACAAAGTGGAGTTGGCGTTTTTGAATGAGTTATCCTGGATTCCGAGTGCGTGCGTCTCCCGAGGCTCGGATGAATGGCCTGATTCTCTCTCTCTGCTCGGGATCTGACTTTTCCAGCCTCTCATGCACTCTGCTCCACTCTCAGCTTTTTAACTCTGTCTTGCCAAATGGGCACGCCACACCTCTATTTTCGCCTTTGCCACCATCTTTTTCTCTCATTTTCTCTGCTCATCCTTCGTTTTCACTTTAAGGTCATCAACTGGAACTGTCACACACAATTCTATCAACTTTTGCAATAGAACACTCTGTAACAGCATCAATCCGCTCTGTTCTCTGTTCTTTCAATAGAAAAAAGTTGTGAGGAACCTTTTCCACGGTGCATTAGATTTGTGAACACATGTGACATAAATGATTTGAACATATTTAGAAAAGATTGGTTCTATTTGTATCAAGATTCTGTTTCTGATGATTTTATATACAACACTATAAAGCCTATGTTATATAAAACACAGACAAAAATCAGTTTCAGTTATTACCATTATTCTGATTATACCATCATCATAAGAATACAATGTACAAAGGGACACTGAACATCACAAAAGATATGGAACAGTGAGCTCCGAAGAGAAAGGATGTTTTATGAGACAATCAGCAAACAAGTTTATTCACCATAACCCAGACATTCACTACAGTATTTCATTGACACGGCTACTAACTGTTAAAATTCTGCTCATCTCAAATGATGACGCAACTTCAGAACTTTTGTAAACATGGATCTAGGCCCGCCCGTACACTACAATGGATAAATATGTTCCATAAGACTAAGACCGCGTATGGAATATTGGATTTTGAGTTTTTCAAAAATTTCCATTGCGAACTGATTGGTGAGGTTGGATGTGGTTATGTTCAACTCAAGTCCTAATTACTCCACAACTGGCTAGCTCGCCAAATGTCATATGGACAGCTATCAGAATAGTGGTGAGAGGGTTTCTGAATATGTTCAGCGACGGCAGGGGGCTTTGCAACATGCTGTGAGGAGAGGTGGAGAATCTGAGCAGGACATTGAGAGGCGCTTGTTAGCTTAAGTTTGTAGAGGATGTTGGGACAACTAATTTCTGAATTGCAACTTAAACAGAGGAAAAACAAATCCATCCACTTTTGCTGAGCTTCTACAACTTCTGTGGACAGAGAAGGATAGAGATGCAGCAAAGAGTATGAGGATGAAACAGCATCTTGGAGTACGTCAAAAGGTTGCTACACACTCACAACTTGTAAAAAATGAAGATGAGGCAAATCTCTATGGCACTCACATATCTCACTAACAACTGCCAGAGCAAATGGCTGCTATTCGACAACAGCTAGCTGCTTTAACTTCCAATTCCAAGTCCCCCATGAACTTGAGTCCAGCTGTTGGGAAAAATAAAGCTGCATGATCAAACTCGAAACCTGGGTTTTGTTTCCGATGTGGGGAAAATGGATATATTAAACCCCATTATGACTTTGACCCAAACCCAGCTTTGGTGACTGCAAAGCGCAAGCAATTCCAGGACAAGCAGCAGAAGTGGCAAAGTTTCACGCCACAGGGAAAGTTAAACTAGTTACAGTTCCTGGTGTGGGACGTCCAGAAACTGAGCAGGACCAATCTTGTCCCGCCAAAGAACGATTTACTGCCCAGTGTTCAGAGCTACAGTCAAGTTCAAATGTGGAAAGAGTAGTACCAAAAGGACTTGTTGGTTCCAGATGTACATCAGACATTTCAGTTAATGGTCACCACAGTGTATGTCTGTTAGATACAGGATCACAAGTGACTACAATACCAGTTTCTTTTTACAATAAACACTTGTCAGACCAACCTGTGCAATCATTACATGATTTACTCTAAGTAGAAGTTGCAGCAGGAAAGCCTGTAACATATCTTGGTTTTGTGCAAACTACAGTAGAACTTTGCACGATTAGAATTCACAAATCTTGAACATGTTATAGAAATCATATAGTAAAGCAATCTGAATTAACATAAAATAGTTAAAAGTGTAAGTTATTAACTAATTCTCAACTTTGTATTCAAATACAGCACATCTGTTTGCAGCAAGGTCAGCGGATAGATGGAAGATGGGTTTCTACACGTCTTCTGCAATATCGGTGTCTAAGAGCAATGTGTTCAGGTCAAAGCAGATTATTACAAGGAGCGACACATTTCAATACTGACTTCCTTTGTGTAATATCTAGAGTAGTTATGTCTTTGTTTACTCTGGTCTAATCAGACGGAATTTCCTCATTCGTGACGGTTTTAGACGGCTGCCAGGTGGTATCGGTATCGGTTCTGTTATTCATTGTATATGTGCTAAGCTGGACTTGGCCACTATATTTGTGTCCACTAGTTGCGTCTTTGTTTACCTCAGCACTTTCGTCCCGGTGTCGCGTCTCACCAGCCTTCTCCTCCACCAAGTAGTAGAGTTCTAGTGTTCTTTCTAATATTTGTAAGTTGCAGCTGCACTAATGTTATTTGGTGTGGGATTGTGCCCCGCGAGTCCTGCTTGTATAC
>JAPMNZ010953834.1:0-10989 GCA_029875035.1 Pomatoschistus microps | reverse complement strand
GCAAGACACTTAACCCCACCTTGCCCAAAGCCCCTGCTGAAAGATCTCAGCTCCTGTGGACTCACCACCTGCAGGAGGATCAGTGAGGGGTTGGTGCGAAGTGTACTGGGTGCAGCTCTGACTGCCACCCCCCCGCTATTGGCTTTCCAAAGTTGAATTCTGGGATAGAAGGCACCGAATTGGTCTATTTCATAAGTATTAGGGGTCATATCTGGATCAAGACAAAATAAGCACTGCTCATCCCTAAACAGTCTTGTGTTTGAAATGTTTACTTAAAACTCAGAACCAGTGCCTTAAATGTTGTAATTCACAGAGTTCAAATGTTTCTGCCTTAAACCATAAGCCTCAAACTTGACGGAAAAAAAATAATTGCCAAGATGGCGGCCACTCTGGATAAGTCAACCTAGACAAGTTGTATAAGTAGCAGACGTTAATGAAAGGAAAGCGTTTTTAGTGCTGTAAAGTCATTGTGAACTGAAGATTAGAAAGTTTTTCTATGGACAGGCCGTCGGTGAACACCCACTGCTTCTCCTAAAAAAAATAGAATCGTTTCATTATTCCAAGGTGAGAGCTTTAAAACAGCATTTTAAATGTTACCCCGCTGTTCGAGATCATGAAAACCTTTAATTTCATGCAAATGAACAGCGAGGAGCACGGCGCTTAATGTAAACGAATGCGCCTTTTGTACTGAGAGCTCGGATTGAGCTGGAGAGAGAGGCCAGCAAGAAAATTCCCAAGGATTCTTTAATTGCTATCTGAAATTATGTAAATCCCTGTGCTAGCCTGGGTGCAATTATCCAGTGCCTCTTGCTGCCAGCTTTACTAATGTCTAACAAAATATCGGTGGCTGACATTTAGACGTCGTAATGCAAATGAGAATTAATTTTTCTTCCAAGACAAAGGGCAGTGGAAAGATCACACCATTTTATACAATAAAGGGTGAAAAAAGTCAGGTTTGCGAGATGACAAAAAAAAAAATGTTGATCGAGAAATGAGCCTGAAATGAAGGCCATTTTTAAATCAGTGGCATGCTACAGAATTATTCCCTTAGTCTCTGCTATTAATCTATTTCTATGGCCACAGAGAGATACGCTGTGAGCCCAAGACATTCATTTAGGGGCAGAATTAATTGCAACGTGTGTCTCATTTTTAGTAATGATATGGGAAATTCTAGCCGCTCCCCATTGTTCCTATGTGCTGCTGCTTCGGCTGTGATGCTGGACTGTTTGGGTCACACTTTTCCATTTATCTCCCCAGGTACAGAGATGGATGTGGGGCCAGCCTCTGCAGCCTGGAGACTCCCCTGTGTGGAGCTCCCAACACCTGTCCTGCTGTGCAAGTCTTCACCGGGCCAAGGAGGAGCACCGCCTCTCTCTATAACACACCCAGTAACCACACACCCCCCTCAGACACAGGGGACCAACATGTGAGGGACCTAAAGGGACTACAGTTGACTGAGGGATTGAACTGTATTTCTGAGGTGGAAATCAAATTACAAAGTGCTGATGTGAGGAAAAACTGACTATCAATTTTATAGTATGGACACCGTGTGAAGACAACCAAGCACAAAAGAACATAAGATGTACGAACATTCTTGAGGACTGTTCTTAGATTCATAGCCTTGGTGAATTTTAGAGACATAAAAATGTTTTACAAGCAGCCAAAATGCATTAAGTTGTTATTGTTTATCTCTTTATCTAAGTATCTCTTGAGTTAATGACAGTAAGTTGTTTGTAGTACGATAGCCGTAGCAGGAGTCTTCAACTGCTCAAAGTTGATGGCAATTTTTTTTTATTTTCAATCAACATAAAACTTGCTCATACATTTAAAATTAAAAAAGTATTACTACTCAAAATACCAGATAATACTCAGCATTTTTTATTTAATTGGGATTTAATTCATTGTAATAATTGGCCATGATAATGTATGTAATATAACCCCCAATATTGTCTTATACACACCTGCCTGTCTCACCCGCCCTGCACCTATGCAGTAATACTAATAGTCAAACTAATTTGCTGCATTTGTAGTATTTACAATTGTCTTTGACTCCTCGTGTGTCTCCTCATCACGTCTCCTAACCTCCATCTTCTCTGGCTTCTCCACAGCCAGCATCCATCAGAGTGCTGTCATGGTAGAGAGGCTTTGATGCTTGGTCCTGATGCGGCCATCAAGGCCCTCCATCTAACAGGAGCCGACACATCATAATAACAGTAAGAGGCCCTTCCTGTCCAGTGTCATGCTTGGAGAGATTAGTTCCCCTCCACAAAACCTAGGTAATTTGCTTTTGGCGAAACACATTTGTAGATGGTATTCTTTCAGGTTAACTAGTTCATGAGAAGAGATGAGACACTTGATGCACACTGTTTTTCTCTGTGTGATGCTATTATTCCTTTAAGTGTCATTTAAAAGACCAGCCCCACTGATTTTCTATTTATTCTATCCTTAATACCCCAAATCATCTGTTTATTGTCTGCAAGAGATAGCAGCAAGAGATCTTCAAGTGTGAGTTGGGTAAAAAGCCTGGAGATAAAGGGATATAATTGCACAATTGTAAATAATTGAAAACTGGTGAGTTGCATAAAAGGGGGAAAATGGAATTTTGATTGATATTGTTTAAAAAATAAATAATATAACCTAGTATCAGCTGTCTGAAATTAAGTTCATTTCTAAGACTAAATAAAAACACGGAGGTTCTGGCCAAATACATGTATTTTAATACTATTTCACAAGATAAGTTCTTTGTGTGGAACTGATCATAATCTATTAATAATTCTGAATCTAAACATATTTGAATTCAATAGAATAGTAGACTATCATTTCCATAAAGCTGCGTCTACATTATTAGACATCAGAACAACAACATAGTATTAAAGGCTCCACTAACACCTTTGCACAGTCCATGCACATCCTTGCTCATACAGATTGCTAGTGTCAGTTCAGAGCAACATTATTTTTACTTATACTACCGTTCATGTTAAATCACCCACTATAGAGGAGATGACCACTGAGGGACAAGTCCGTAAAGCATAGTTGTTTTATGGCTGTCATTATTTCCATACTGAATTATTGGTGGGCTGACTTAGGGATACAGTAGCTAAGAGTTTGAATACGTCGCTGCTTTAATAGCGCATAAATCCATCTGTAACCCTGATGGCATGTCACAAATTTACTTTCAGCTTTACAAACATATTTATAAAAGATGATTCCTGAAACAGAAAAAGGTGATTTGATGAATATGTCCCCAAATTAAAAGTCTATGGGTACAGGTGTATGTTTGTCGAGCTAATATCAGCATTACTTTTTATTAATCACAGCAGCATGTTAAATATGAAAGGCCTGTGCAGTATGTCTTTCCACATTTGCTGCATGATCATATTTCATAAACAGGGCATTTGAATTTTTATGTACAGAGTATGCAATATTCATGATAAACTGAATATGTAAATAGGTAACCTTTATTTATGAGGCCCTGCCACAGTGGTGCTCTTAACTATTTCTTATGGTGATAAGATGGATCGACAAAAAATGTTTGTTAGGGGAATATGTGTGGCTGCGAGTGATGGATAATTAGCAGCTTCATCTGTATCTGGTGAAAGCTATATTTCTTTGCAGGTGGTTTGTGAGACTGGAGACATACTATTTATATGCACATTTCAAAGGTAAGAACAGTATTAAGCACAAGATGTTTTTGCACAAGTTCAAAAAGCAGTGGCGGTGTGCAGAAACACGTCTGCCATGTTGTTGAATGAATCGCAGAAGAGAGAGGCCAGCACTAGTCATCCCTGTATCTTTTGCACGCACATTTAATCCAAATGCTCCATTGCATTACATTTCCAGACTGTAAGTGCCTGTATTACCCGTCCCGCTTTGAACAGTCTTTCTTCTTATTGTTTAGAGAGCAGTTAGAGTGCCCGGGATGCTCCATATACCATTTTACATCCAGTTATGGAAATCCATTGTTCCCTGAACATTTTCACATACAAACCAATATATGCTTTTCTAAGAGGTCTAAGACCTCAATTACATGAAAGGCAGTGTGCCCCGCTGCTGCTGAAACCTCAGACAACTGTGTCAATGCTACCCCCTTGTGACCACTGCAGCAAAGACATGGACAAAGCAGAGCTGGAGACACACACCACCCGCTTACTCAAATTCTCCTTTTTAAGTCATTTTGAATTAAACTGTTTATAAATGCATTTAGTGACTCTAAATAGAAAGATATTATTTCAATATGCATTTTGTTTCTGTTTGCCTGAACCTTTCCTGTTTAAAAAAAGGGAAAACTATAAAACATCTCACAAGAAATAAGCCTCAAAATAACAGATACTAAGAAAATGTGAAATATTCTTCTTTCACATTAGGCTTTGAGACATGTCACGGCTGCACCTATGCACTCCCTTCATTAAAGAGACATGTATCTGGAGCTGTGCTGACATGTCGACAGAACCTGTCAGAACCACGAGGGGGAAGAGTTGGGGGTCATTCTTCATGTCATCTTTGTCCCAACAAAAGAAAAGTATGTGACCTTTTATAGTTTATAGTATGGATATGAAAAAAATAATAATAATTAGACACACAAATGTATAATTGTGCAGCACAGAATGTCACACAAAGCAAAGACAGAGCCCATACTTTCATTTCCAGCTTCTTCAAAGTGACTCTCAGACAGAGACACATTTTAGCAGACATTTACAAAACAAGTTTGAAAATGTGTATTTATAAAATATAATCTAATTTAACAATTTTTTTTTTTACCTTTTAATTTATTGTATGTCAGAAAATGGATATGAAAGTCCTTGCTCCAATTTCTGTTTTGATTTGATGCAATTCTAAGAAAACAACTTCATCAACCCACTGACCCCATTCCGCATAGTACATGATATTTTATCGTAGTGGAGCGCTCACTTTAGCAGCTTAACGCTGCACCTGACTGTATACAGCCCACTCTCATTAATAGTCGGTACAGTGCAAGCCTTCTTCACACTACATGCCTGCAAAACAATGCAGTGACTTCAGATGAGAAAAAACAAAAAAGGCTTTTGAATTATTCTCTGCCTGACCCGGGTCCGTGTATGTAAACATGTGACCCTAATACCACGCTACACCACTGTTATTTATGTCATATAATCATTCCCAGTCCCCTGGGACATAGTCACAGCACATACAAACATGACCAAAATACATATTTAGATTTATTTGTCTGCAACTGTCCAATAAAACATATCCTTTTGCATTTCCATCTCTGGACTCGGGTCCCAGTGGGAGTTGGCTGGCTGAGAAATGTTGTGCTTTCAAGCTTCAGGGGAACGGCAATGTGAGCAATGTTCAGGGTTGGGAAAGGAAAATAAATAAAAAAGTGGTCCGTCCACTGCCTAAGTGTTGTACTATAAAGAGAAAAGAACATTCAGAAAGTCTCTGTGGGTTTAGTCGACAATGTGGAGCATGGGTGCAATCTTCCTGTTTATACACAAGAGATGGAGGATATGGGATCTCCACTCACTCCATCTCATCTGCCGTTTTACTCAGAGGACTCAAGATTATACATGTTTGTTTGTGTGTTTATGGGTTAAGCGTAACTTTAGTAAATGGCAGGAATATTTTCATTTTCAATACATTCCTTTTGTTATTGGTGGTGGAAAGTTGTATGTTGTATGTATGAAGTCTTGGGACGCCTTCTTGTGTTTAATCCATAGAAAGGTCGATGTAACAATAGATTAAAAGTAGAGGGTTAAATACTAGGACAATACAGATATTTTAAGGGGTGATTTAAAAATATATCACAAATATTTCTCTCCATGGCACTGCTTATACTATGTGCAGCCATTTGTCTTTTCCATCATGGCCATTGCAAAATCCTCATAGTGGGTTGCAGATATGTCATCCATTTTTACTGAAATCAAGCACCCTACTTTGTAATGAAAAAGTGCATTGTAAAAACTGTGGAAGTTTTTACGAAGTGCTTATGAAGGAAAGAAGGAAGAATTTTGGTGGTAAAAACTGTGCCCTTCTGAGTACTGTGGATGCCATGCCTAGATGTTTTAGGGTGTTAGCAGTCTGGGCGACATCCCCTTTATAACCGTACTCATTAATGAATATCTTTAAATGAATGGGGCAATGGATCTTTTCATAAATGTTCCAAAATATTTTTCATTTTGATTTCTGATGAAGTACAAGGTAAAGATGAAAAAAGATTTCTGCAATGGGTGGATATTGGAAATTTCCAATTCAAATCTGAATCTACAAAGCTAACTACAACACACAGCAATTGTTTTGTTTTTTAAAGGGGATGGCCGCACTTATTGGAGGTGAATGCACAAAACCTTAGGATTGACTTCAATGCAAGTAAGTTGACACGTGGAAAATAAATGAGTGCTCAATATCAACGTTTTATTAGAGAGTAAAATAAATAACATATCAGCTTTAGTGGTATATTGATGTTTGACTGACTGGTGTCTGTTGTTTAAACCCTGGCTCAAATGAAGTCTTCTATTAAAGTTTGATTGCTACCCTTAATTGGGCAAATGTGACCAAACAATCTCCTAAATGTGCAGCAAATGGACACATACATGTTGAGTATAAAGCTTTCCTTGTGGTAAAGCATGTTTTTTCAGTTTAATTCAATACATGTATTGTTTGATCAATGAAGATTATATTTTACCATAACTGAATAAAAGCATAATTTAACATACACTGAATATGCCTTATATTTTCAAGCAATTGGTGCTAAAAAGATGACGGACCATATTTATTCAAATGGGTTATACAATTGTTCTGTCACAATAGAAAAATCCGAGCTGCATAGTCTTTTCAGTAAAATTCAGTAAATTCTTTCTTCAAATACGATGTGGGTGGACGGTGACAAAAAATATTGTTGCTATAGTAACTGACAATTTAAACAACTGGATGGTGAAAAGTTGGCATGCTTTTTGTAACAGTCCCCTGACCATGAACACAAGATAAGGTAATTTTTCTTCCCTAAAACCACATAATAATATGTATAATAAACAATAAATATTTAGGGTATGATGTATATAGATATTGATATTATGATAACTGATTTAATAAGGACCAAGGCACCAGATGAATGCATTTGCCATTTGCCATTAGGTTTTTGACAGGATCTGATCGAGAAATATCTTATGTTGCTTGAATGACGTGGCTTGGCAGCTGGTCTGTCCNGACCAAGGCACCAGATGAATGCATTTGCCATTTGCCATTAGGTTTTTGACAGGATCTGATCGAGAAATATCTTGTGTTGCTTGAATGACGTGGCTTGGCAGCTGGTCTGTCCAATAGACTATTGGTTTCTCTGACTTTGTGTAATTATCAATGATCAAGAGGAATTATAATATGTGGTTAACAGCATTGTGCTCCTCGATGACCCTGATAGATGGTCAATTATACTGATCAGGTCGAGGCAGTTATTGGATTTAAAGTGGCAGTGATGGGCCCTTTTGCCCCACTGTGGGTAATTATCACTTTTATGCATGATTTAAGGCGACAGCGTATAACAAGAAAGACTGCACTTGAATTGAATTATTTTCTTATCTATGTATTTATGCAAGAGTTATCAATGCATGGCTATGTCTAGGATAATGTAATGAGGTTGAATTAGTGTGAAAGCCACGTACAGCGTGACCATTGCAGTGTCACAACAGACAGACTAACAATTTACACAATCTGAGCCAGACAAGAGCCAACAGGAGCTCATGTGAGGAAATATATATGATTTTATTTTAACATTCCTCTGGCCCTTTAAGAATGAAATAACTTTCTGTCTTTTTTTTGCAAATGTTTCTGCAAATGTTAAATAGTTATTTGTTTAAACGAGTAAAAACACTCAAGTATATTGTGAATTGCTAAATGCCAGATAAGCCATGAGAGTAGTTACTAGGACAACTGAAATAAGCTGGACCGGAATAATATACATTGAAAAAGATCCATGTTCCATCTATTTTCAAACAGAATGATACAGATATGAGTGTTTGATACCTACAACTTCTATCATCTTTGTGTCATAAAATATAATGGCATTTTCAGACAAATGGATAATGAAACTAGTGTAAAATGTATTTACCAGTTGTGACTCTCAGCTTTTAGTTCTTTTCCGTAACTGGCTAAAGCACATGCAGTATGTTCAAACCCCAATTCTGCAGAACACGGGCCAAATATCAGATTATTTAAAATGTATTTTATTCGTCAATATTTTCTTTTCTCTTTCATCCTTTTCCCTTCTAGTTGTGAGTTGCAGCAGGTTCAGACACCTCACAGACAGTCCACACTCCTGAAGCCTCCACTCCTGTGCTCAAGCCCAATGCATCAGGGCCTTGTTTATTTACTTTTCCCACATGCCAGAAAAGGTCAGAGTCGGATGATTATACTGCATGGCTCGAGAAGAACTCAATAAAAGCCACGCAATGAAAACAATATCATCCATATTTTAAACAGCTGGCACCAGGCGGAGGGGGCGTACACTAGGGTGCCAATTATTCCTCTTCTTCGGTTCTACAGCACACCATGGCCACTCAGGTGTTCTTCAAAACAAAGATTATTTCAAAGACTTAGCTAAAAATGATTGATACAAGTGGTCAGTCTAATAGCCCAAAATTTCCATACATGTGTAGTTTGATAATCACAAGCCACTAGCAGTTTATAATGATAAAAACCCACATTTAAATTCAGCAGTTTTTTTTCTGGCAGAGACTGGCGCTGGTTTGTTTTCCCTCTATGGACTTATTAGAGTCAGTGCAGCACACTCTGCTCTATAATCCTGATGTATTATTAATCATGCTTTTCTCTAGAAATCCAAAAAACCTTCTCTTTTCTCATTTTTAAGAGAAAGTGTGCTGAATTTCAAAATGAGCTGGTTGGGTGACACATGCTTTATTTTCTACTTCTGAATCTATATAAGAAACAATGGCACTATGTGTGCTGCTTTATTAGATTGCACAGCTCGTCATACAGTGTAAAATAACAAGTGCAGGGAGCATGAGCTCACATTCCTTCAAAATAAACTTAGACATATAATTACTCTACAGAAAAGACGGATCCAAAGTGTAAACAAAAGTCCTCATCCAGTACATGTGCCAGTATAGGATTGATATGCAGGGACACTTTTATACTCCACTCAATCCTAGTCAAATAATGACTCACAGGGCTCTTTCTTAATAGTGCAAAAAAAAAAAAAAAAAAATCAAAACAGTGTTCTGTTTGATTTGTTCACAACATTTTACTTTTGGGCACAACCAACATTATTATGCATTACCAATGCAAGGCTCCATAGTCCAGCTCCGTTTCTTGCAGTAACGCAATATGCATTTAACTTATTTTGCGTTACGCAATGACCCAAACTTGCAACAAGCATAGAATGGTCCGCGCTGGGTACTTTACCACCACGTTCGGCTACGTGCTTGCCGCGTTGTCAAGGAGCTTCTGTCATTACAAAGCGGCCGGAGTGGCTCTGGAGTCAGAACGCTGCCGCCACGGAGAATTTGGAATCCGGTTCGTGTATGTACAGCAAACAGCAGCAAGTGCCCCGCGATCACGCACACCCTCTCTGGCATTGCACAACGCCCCCCTAGGGAGGAGCGACAAACTATTTGAGAAGGACTGGTCTATGTGAAGTACGCAAAGGCGCTTACTAACTCCAGAGACAGTACGCATTTCTGATATTTGTGGCGTATGCGTACCTGCGTACCACTTATGTGCACCCCTGTTTATAGTATATATTTTCAGATTTTTTACAACCTCCTGGGGTTTAGCCCTTCAGCCCCTCTTTAGAGTGAGCAGATGTATCCCATTTGTTAACAGACTTTTAACTTTAAGTTACTTTAACAAAACTGCTTTGTCATTGAAGTTTTCATCACAGCACTGTGAGGAGGAGGAGAACATCCGCAGCCTGCATGCAGCAGGACCAACAGAGTAAACACAGATTCTGGATTATGGGGGGCGATAAAGTTATGTCACTCCTCTCCTTCTGTCCATCCTCCTGGAACGCACTAATCTCCTGCCACTTTAACTTCTGATCAAGACTCAAAGCTAAAGATGGTTATTGGCACATACCATGAAACAAATGAGCAACATTACATGATTTGGTCACACAAGTAGCACGAAACACTGACAATAATGGGATGTTTATAGTTTATACACATAGGTGGTAATGTTGGAGGATGCATAAATGTAAAATTTGTTTACTTTACGTTTACGCATCTATTTTCTTCCGCTTTATCTGTTGCTGGGTCACAGAGGCAGCAGTCTAAGCAAAGACGCCCAGACTTCCCAATTCACGCACACCTCCAAGGGAATACAAGAGGCGTCCCTTTGGATCTTCCTCAGGGCCTCCTCCCATTGGTACATGCCTGGAACACCTCCCCAGAGAGGCATCTGAAACAGATCCCCTAGCCACCTCAACTGGCTCCTCTTGACGTGGAGAAGCAGCGGCTTTCTCCCTTGCGACCAATCTCCTCACTCTATCTCTGAGGGAGCGCCCAGCCATTCTGCGGAGGAAACCGCATTTTGACTGCTTGTTTATTATTTTGGTTGGAGCAGTGAGAGTAGATTAATGAATAGCAGGATTGTAACTATGGGCTTATTTCCATTGCCTCTCAGTCGCAATCACAAACTCGATACAGATAGGCCCTGGCTAGAGGTGAAATCGAACAAACGATTTTTGTCTAATAGGTACACATTATAGCAAAAGTTAGCAGGAGCTAACCCTGTTTTTGCTGTTATTTTATTTATGTTGACCAAATCTAATGCTGGACCAGCTACAGGGATATTCCTTTGCATTACTCAAAATTCAGTGCTGTGGTTTGTCAATTTGAGGAGTCCCATGGACTCAAATTTAAAGTAACTTGCTTAACACTGAATTACTGTCTGGACCAAGAAGTTCTTAGGAATGTATTGGTGGAGGTCGGTGGGTGCTAAAGTAATCAATAATATTGAATTGAAACTTTAAAGGAGCAATATGTAATATTTGCATGTAAA
>JAPMNZ010953827.1:0-10801 GCA_029875035.1 Pomatoschistus microps | reverse complement strand
CACACACACACACACACACACACACACACACACACACACACACACACACATCCATGCATGCACACACACCAACACACACCAACACACAATACAAATGACTAGAATATTGTACACTGGAGCATATCATGTTTTTAAGAGTCTTCTAAAGTTTGTTTTCCCTATTATTGAATGAAAAACACAGAATTTTGATAAACATGTGTCAGCTCCACATTGCCTTCATCTAATTATTACACGTGGCAAACACACGTGGCCTGCAAGATCATTTGTAGTGGCCCCTGATATGATTTTTAACAACTTCACTCAAAACAAATTGGTCAGAAAAACAATCAATGTAATTGGTCAAGCCTTTTTTTGGTTAGAATAATACATATATTGGTCAGAGATTTACCAAGCTGTTGATTGTTGGTCAACCTACACAATTGGTTAAACAACATTCCACAACATTCCTGGATTTAATTTCAGTCTAGCTTTGTCCGGCTGTCATTCATGTCCAACCCCAAACACAAGGAGAAGCTGGTTCCTCTATTTAAACTATTTAAAACAAAGTAACATGATTTCCAGTTATTTCCAGGTGACTACACGGTAAATTTCAAAACCAAAAAATCCTCGAACAGAGTAATTATGTAAAACAGGCTTTGCCCACTGCAGCTCTGTAAGCCTCTGTTTGTCCTAAATTCACTTTGCTCACAAACAGAGCAGAGGATGTGGGAACATGCTCTTTTAAAATGACTAATCTCAAGCAAAAGAAAAACTAATACAACTAAATATCAGGGACACATCATCATCATCATCATCATCATCGTCGTCATCATATTGTGTAGAATAAGTGGCCTGATTTCTCGTTTTTAATTTGTGAGTGCAAACCAGATAGGGATTTGACTCATCCCTATCTGGTTTTGGCAAAATATTGATTTGCTTTTTCAGTTCAATCCAGTTTTTAGATTGTGAGCTAGAATATTTCACTGATTTGAAGACATTTCTGATTCATCAAGAAATCAACATCTCTACAAATGCATCTATAATATGCGTCTATGATATTGTCTTCAAATTGCATATTTTAGACCAGTCCAAAATCGTTGAGAATTATCTGAGAACTGCTTGTTTGATTGACATGCATTTCCGAACACATTTGGTGAGAGCCTGACTCCAGGACGTGCTGCTTTTGTTCATCATGAGGCTGCGACCAGTGAAATTTGGATTTTAATTTGATTTTCGGTCCCTAGTTTATGCAGTGAAGTTTTCCAGTTTACTTGGACAAACAGTAATCCTGCAGCAGTTGAAGGAAATCTCATTGTGACAGGAATTAGTGGATTATCCTGCGCTGGGGCCCTATGCACCAGCTCCTCAGAGCAGAGTGAGGCCCCTGGCTGGATGTATGGACGCGATGGGACACTGCACTTTGGCTCCACAGGTAGGACCATAGCACAGAAACATCACTACGTCAGAGAGGTGTGAGGCCAGTTTGAAACGTCAAGCTGATGATGGCTGAAAGTGTAATATTATAATTTTTCTGTGAGTTGAAATGGTTATGGATTTAAAACAGGAATATTATTGTATATATGCGATGACCAGATACAGTTATAAAAAAAGAAAGATCATACTAAACAAAAGCCATTTTTGTCACATTCCTACTGTCACACTGCTTGATTATGGCAACAAAAAGTGATTTGGCCAAAAATGTAAACAGTTATTGCAATTCAATGTACAATTGTACTGGAAAGTTTACACGGCCAGGCAGAAAATTTTGGAGATTATGAACGACGTTTGAGATTTTTAACGTTTATGTTTACCACTCGTTATGAGGCTTGTGCTGAGATCTCAAAATGAGATGAGAGAGAAAACGTTTTTGTCCTATAATCCATCCCAAACCATCACTTTTCTGTCTCTGCGTGTACACTGTAGAGAGAATGGCAACCTTTGATTTCAATTTGTGAAGTTTTATTATCTGAACATGGGGGTCTTCCTGCTGAGTTGTTCTGTATGAAAACTGTGTTGTGTTCTAAAGTTCTTCTAATGCAGTAATGCACTATTGAGATTGTGAGAGAAAGTTCATAATATTTAGTTGCACCTTTTGCTATTGGGAAAGTTTAACTTCTTCTCTGTGCAATGCAATAGGAGTATAAGAGATTAAATTGAATACTTCCTATTATTAATGATATTTGAGTATTTTTTGTGACATTAGGGATGATAATAGACATGCGATGTTGGCAGAGCTCATACTGGGACTTCCAAAAACTCCTCAGTCTTAAGTTTCTACTATATCAGAAATATATAACCAAAATAAAACATATTTCAGTGTGTTGCTTTTCTCTACCACTGTTCCTTCCCTAAGAGTTTAATGAACTAAGTCACGTTGATGCCATCTTGAGTTACCTAATGTCTTTCTTTCCCCCATGAGTTACTTTCTTACAGTAACTATTTAATTAGAACAATCCATCCTTTCTCGGCAGGAAGAATCTTTAGAGTTTAACGACATATTACCTGCTGGAAGTATTAACCTACGGAGCGATGGAACATTCCAGGCATTATTAAGAGTAAATGCTAATATATTAATGTATTTTCTAATCCTAATCTACTCTACAAAGATATTCCGTCAATGGTAACGATGAATGAACTCCAAAAAGACTAATGAGGTCAATTTATAAGCTGTACAATGTCATGTGTACAGGAGAGAGAAGGAAAGATAGGTGCATCTGTTGCATTTGCCCACGTGGTGGCAGCACTGACCAGTAAGTGAGTGAATGAATAGCTGGGACATTTATTGTGAAAATACAGATAATAAAAAAAAAGATTTAAAAAAAAGATAAAAACATGACATTATTTTTGCAGGTCAGCCTGGCAAAATGTCTAAATCCTAAAAAGAAATCTAGTGATATGAGCAAATTTAGTCCAAGCAATTTCAATCTTTAGAGTTAAGCTGAGTTTTGTTGAAGAAATGTCACTTTGTTTTAAGATGTTCATGAATGGAACATGAATGGAATCACAAAATCACTCATTAATTAAGTTTAGATGTGTGTGTGAACATTTGGCCTAAAATCAACTCTTGATTTCAGTACATTTTTAGATTCTTAGTTTACTTTCTTAGTTGGTAATGAATTAAATGCTTTTTGAATTATGCTTGTTTTTAACAAGTGAAATGATACGTAAATGTAATAATTTTAAACAAAAAAAAACTTGTGTCATCACTGGAGACAAGTCTCATAGCCCAGAGGACGTACCCCATCTTCTGGCGGTAGTAGAAATTACAACCCACGATGCTATCAATGAAAACATGCATGTAAGAGAGTGAAAGAAATGTCTTATGATCGGGGACAAACCGCAATAAACATTAGTCTTAGAAATAAGAAAATATTTAATGTGTCAGGATTTAGCAAAAATACTCGTTTGCACCAGAAGTAGCTAGACAGGTTGATGATATAAAAATAAATTAGTAGTCGACATAATGTTGGCAACATAATGTTATTTATGTTATTTAGTTATTTATTATTATTATTATCATTTATTGTTTTATGTGCTGCTCAAATGAATATCCCCTGGTGGGATAAATAAAGTAGTCTGAATCTGAATCTAATAGATGATCACTTAAATCCATGAACTTGGTTATTTTATTATTATTATTTTAGACAAATAACGATGTTCAAAAACATGTATGACAATTTGGTAATTTGTCTTATTTCATACCAGACCCTACGATATGTACAGGGGTATACAACAATATTTTATTATGATATCATTTATGAATCATTGGTTGTTTTGTAGACATGTCAGTTGTATCATATTTTATTATAGGAGACTTATGATTAAGTATTGATACCAAATGAAATTGAAAGCTTGAATCTCGGTGATAACTGTATCCTTCCCTAAACCATGATCTTTGTTTTCAGGACATTTGAGAGTTGTTCTGAGGCTCCAATGTTGCCACTCTTCAGAGAAGATGCAAAGGGTCAAACTTAAATTCCCTTTCTCATGATTGGATTCACCTGTGTGTGGAGGTCAAGGGCCACTGAGGTTACAAAACCATATTTGAGTTCCAATAATTAGTGCAAATGATGTTGAAATCAACAACATTTTAAAGGTTGCCTAATTTAGTTTCAATAATTGTTGCATTTCTGTGAATGATACAAACTTTATTTCACTTCTCAAATATGTGTTTGTCTCCTATGTGATATCTTTAACTGACATTTCTTTCCCAAACAACCAATGATGTATAAAGGAAAATCATGAATTGCACTCATGATGCTGTGGACGCAGTGTGTTGCAGCTTGGATCCATTATTGTTTTGGAGTTGACCTGTTTGTGAAGAGCAGAGATAATGTCCCAGTGCTGACGATCGCACAACTCTGAAGTAACTCTCAGCAAAACACCGTTAATCATTACTGCTGCTTATCACGAGCTGTGATTGATTCACGTCCTGCATGGCCCTGCGTGTTTATTGATGCAATTGTTTACTTATTTGGTGCACAGAGGCTACCTGACTTTTCAGCATGACAGATGATGAGAAGAACTTGCAATAACGAAATCAAGATTCAGTGCTCAGTGAGAGGATGTGGATGTGGATTATATATATTTGAAAATAATATCTACTTTGACATTTCAATGAATATGTTGTATCATCTTAGTATTGATACATGTTCAATTAATATCTGTGTGTAGAAGAAGATCTTTAAAAAGTCTGAAACACTCCCATCGGCTGAAAAATACAACCCCCAAAGGAAGTCATGTAAAATATGTAGGAACATGTGAGTCTAATAGTGTGTACATGATTAACACAATTTAACAGCAAAATACTTCAAAAAAACTTTGTAGACCATTCATTTGTATAAAAGGCAGAAAAGATCACGGCAGATCGGGAGAAACCGTATGTTGAATTATTAATGTTATTTTGCACAATACTGTATTATCTCTATTTAAAGGCACAATTGTGTTTTTGCCTAATTCAACATTACTCTTCAATAAAGGTTTTACCAAAAAAACATCTGAGCAACATACCCTTAAGTGGAAGAAAACTTGAATCACTTCACTCAGGTAGAAGTACCATCTAAGAGTCAATATTGTGTATAACTTTGTATATATATATATATATGTTCAGAACTATTATCATGGCATGCCTAATATTCACACAACATTATACATTAGTACTTCAATCTAACATTTCCCTTTCATCCCTGACTGGCGTCTGCTCCATCCCTGTGTGCTGTGCTGGTCTGTGCATGGGCCCTTGCATAAGCTGTTTGCAGATAGTTATCTGTTGACATGGTCTGTGCCATGACTCCTCACTCACCTCTGGGCTCCGGGTGGATTCTCCTCCATGTTCTGCTCATGTCTTTCTTCTTCTCCCAATGTAGCCTGCATTCTCAGACATATCCTCCACAGTGCAATAGTTGCTTATAGTCCAACAAAATGAGTCCGTATTTGTATATTCCATTGGTTTTTAATCTCTTCTTGCTTGTATTTCTCTTGGTCTGTGTCTCTGTGTGTGTGCTGGCCGAATGCAAAGCTGTGATTGAGTAGAAGGTACAAAAAGCGCGAGGTGGTTTGGAGTTTGGTCAGTGGTCGGAGATTCCTATTCAGAACTTGGACAGGACTTTGTTCGTAAACTGGAGTTTGAAGTTTCAAAGGGGAGACTCGCAGTGTTACATCAGGCCTGAGCCGCCGGTGACTTTTAGCCCCAGGGCAGCGAGTAAGTGACTGATTATGGGAGTGGAGCCCGTGCCGAGGCCTTTAGTGCTGCTGCTGCTGTTAATGTGCTGGTTATAGGTTATGGTCATGGTTATATTGAATACATTTGACAAATTGGTCCGTCAGAAACAAGATGCACAGGCTGTGCAGTCCTGATCAAAAGTGTTACATCACTTAAACAAAACATATTTTGTGTGGTGGGATCTTAACAAGGTACCAGTAGCAACAAGAAGAAATAAGAGTGAGACTAAAATAAACCTGTAAACAACCTCAAAACAGAAATCAAAGTTACAAAATTATGAGTCGTGTGACTCGTGTTGATCACTTCACAAACATGCTGGATGTAAGTGTTTCCAAGAGGTGAGTGGGAGCATTTCTCCTGGTGAAGATGACCTCCCTGTGCATCTTCTGTCTGAAACTTGTCTTTTGGAACTTCCCTTGCCATCACAGACGAGGACCTCAGTCCTGAGGGATTCTCCCTGTCACATCTGGACACAGCCAGTGGTCGGATGACACCGCTGAACCTCCTGAAGCCTCCTCCTTTTGGGGTGTTCCACTAACCCACTTGTTTGTTCCATCGACCTCGCGCTCATCTAAGTCAGACATTTCAATTTGTTTAAGCCTTGTTTTGTCTTTGCCATCCAAACATCATGACAGAGCAACTACCTGACGAAAACAATCAATGAATCCACCCTTTTGGAGAGATTTGGCGTTTTTTTTTATCTCACTCCCATTTTGCCTTTGTTAAGATCATAGACAGTTAAGATCCAACCATGCAAACAAAAGATCTATACAGTATTTTATATCTATATCTATATAGATATTTAGATCTATATCCATTTTTCAAGTGAGCCCAAACTTTTGATTAGTAATATAACAAACCGAAACAGCCTTAATCAGATTCTTTGTTAATAGGTTTCAGTCTTGAATAATAATTATTATCTTTACTAAAGGGAACATGTCATGCAAATTTAACTTGAACCTTTTGAGGGGGAAGGACCTACACACCTCAAACTCTTAGTATTGTAAGGTCCTTGTTTTGCCTAAAGACAGCCTACAACTCGACATTGTCCTTAGAAACCAGGTTTGAGTGACACATGCATGATCCAGCTGTATTGCACAGGCCTTGCACTAATATTTTGTGTATTTTATGATTTCATTTCTGCAGGGTGAGAGCACGGTAAAGTTAGTGCCTCAAAGCCTGGATAAGTGTCGGAGGTGTATCTGCCCATCAGAACAGTTTGTCAGTTCATGATTAAGACGGCCATAACCCACAGATTACACTTTATGGCCCAATATATGCTTGTTCCTTGAGGAGTTCATAGACTCAGCGAATGAGAACAGCGATAACAAGGCTTTTAATGAGGCTCCAGATAAGATGTGAGTCATTGGAGACCATTCCTACGTCTCTGCACTGTAAAAAAGAAAAAAAGAAAAAGAAAAAAGGGTGGGTAGCGCTGTAAGTGGGGTAGTATTTAACAAGCCTAACTCTTGTGCTGGAGAAGAGACTCCGACTGTCTCCATGGAAACATAAACAATATATAGAATAAAAATGATTCATGGAGAACGGTTTCACTTAATTTCTTGTTTCTACGGAATCATGAAAACTCACTTTATTCACCATATTCAGAATAATACATCCAGCAAAACTGACCATTTTCATGTATCAATTATTGAAATAAGTGAAAGTGAACTATAAGCAAACATATCCTGGCTTTGGGAGGTCTCCACAAATCTGACTGTGACTTGTCCTGGTACTAGTTTCATTAGAACAAGAAATGTTGTAATGAAAGATAACCTGGGTTTATATGTCATAGAAGTGAAACTAAGTCTCACCTGTAAGCAGTAATCATTCTAAACTTTAGATGTGACATTTTGCAGTGCAGCGCTTGCCCCTCCCTCTTCTACCCACTGCGTATGCAATAATGATCTTGTGCAAATATGAGCTCTGCAGAGAAGGACAAATCGAAGACAAAAAGAAATGTTGTAATTCGTGACCTCTGTACACACAAGCGCACGCTGCACAAAGTCATTCACTTCGAACACATTTATCTGAAGTCTCTGACACATAAAACTCTTAGATACATTACGACAACGCTTTAGTATTAGACATAGTGACTATTGAATCCTTTGGACTCAAATGTATACCTTTTTGTGACATCACCAGATTAAAATAACTGTGGTATTATCTGTGGAAAAATGAAAACATGATTCAAATATGTTATCTTATTTCATTTAATTCACGTTTATTAGCATACTGAGGTACACTAGGAACCGGAAGTATTTATAATAATTATTCTTTCACATGTTTTACCTCAATTTGAATTAGTGTTTATTCTTATAGTACTTTAAAATCTTTTTGTAATAATTTGTAGACCACTACTAAACTACTACTACTATTTTTCACTTAGGTCTCAGAAGTATAGGGTGTGGGTGAAAGCCACTATTTATGGGCGCTCAGGTCCCAGTTGCAGAACAATTACTCAGACATTCAATCCACTCAAACATGCTCCCAAAGTGACTGAATGTGATGACTAGCAGAGGCGTATTGTTTATCTGGATTTAGCATTAATGATAGGATTACTGCAGCCATTACACTATCTGAATGAACTATTACAAATGTAATTCTTATTTTTTAGATGTCTACATTTTTAACTCAATTTCAAAAGTCATGATTTTTAGTATGAGGTGAGGTATTTCAATCAATCAATACAGATGTTTATTTTTAAAAATGTACAACACAACATGTTAGATAGAGCCACAATAATGGGAATTGGATTACGCTATTTTGAATTCAGAACTAAGTGGTGTGACCTATCATTCATTTCAGGGAGATGGGCCAGAGCTCACACCAGAAGTTACAAAGGCCCAGTTGCTTCTGTGTTGTCACTGCCCTCTCTCTTGGGGCTGTCTGTCTCTAAAGTTAAGCTCCATTCAACTCTGCCACCCCCAGGCCTCCTCTGCTCTCCTCGTCACCTTCGCAGAGTCTCTGCTGTAGTAGTGTACGAGAGGAAATATATGGGAGTTTATCGATCACATCCCTTTTGGAGTTTGTAGTAAAGAGGACATGATCCCCATTTCTGACACACTTAACTTATTATATTTTAGTGTATTCTCAATTTCAGATCCAAAAATAAGGTTAGGCTTTAAAAAGTTCTTGCACATAAGTGACTGATGTGATCATATCAAAGGCACCGCTCTACCACACCGACAGGATATTTTTGTATTTAAAGTACAAATGATCATGCAAAGCTGCCTTATTGTCTGTGTATCACCACCAACTGCCAAACACCCTACAGTTTCCTTTTCATTTGAAATCAGACGTAATATTTAAGGAAAAGGGATGCCCTAAGCTGTGGCCTCCACACTTATTCACATAGGGAACACTTGTACCAGACTAGACAGCTATAATCCTCTCATCCACCTCCAACATGCTGCTGTTTAATCAACTTTAATCAGCAAAAAACCTGAGTCTGAATCTGGAAGCGCGTCTGCCAATCTAAGCCATCACACTGAAATGTTACCACTGTGGGACGAATAAAGGATCTCTTAATCTCTCCCCTCTGAGCACCTCCAATCATTCACTCACACAGCAGTCTGGGTGAAGTGTCTTACCAGTGTGCTCTGCCATAGAATTCTTAATTGACCTGCATCTCCATGTTAACATAGAACTCTAACATAGAGTGATTTCATGTGAATGCAGCCTTGTCATCAGGAGGAATTTGGTCTCGGGACTTGACGTGTCCTTGCAGTAATCTCCCTGGTGTTTGCTGGTGTCTTTTATGAGACCACACATTTCATTGTTGCACGTAAAACTGGAGTGTTCAGTGTGGCACATCAGACGCACAGGTTTTACTGCGCAGAACTGAGTCTGAACTGTGGATCGTTGACCTGTCGTGTTCCGCACTTTCTCTTCAAATATCGGGCTACTGTTTACTCTGTCAGCGTTTGTGCAACTACCCACGGTTTATTTATCCAAACAATGCCATCAAACCGAGATGAAGGAGCCAGGATTTCACATTCTACTATTCGGCAGCAGGAGTCATAGAACCAGAACAAACTGTACTTACTGCAATTTAAAGATGTGGTTTAAGTGAATAAACTATTTTCAAAGTGAGCTGTATAAAACTATATGTCACAATTGGATAATTATGGCTCACAGCAACAGTCCTCAAATATTTTTTGTTAAATTACAGAAATAATTGCACTTAAGTTATGTATATGAACTGAATTTATTATTCAAAAAATATTTTTTTTTCAAGTTTCACCTGTATATCACATCCTTCATAAAATTCACAATATATTCAAACTGTCCCCTGCCACCTCCTTATCTATGATGCATATTGTATTGCTCTGATTCGTGAAGTCACCCTGGAGTCATTTGCAGTTTCTACTCCCTACCCTAAAAATGTCTTCTCCGGCGACACAAATGCAGAGGCCTTGTAATATTCTTAGAGTATATATTAATTTTCAGGAAACATTCTTACATTCTTGCACATTGCACACCACTCCATGTAATGTGTTTCAACCAAACCCTGGTGATGTCTGCCCATTCAAATCAATGGCCTGTGTCCATACAGGTTGAAATTTTAGTGAAAGTGACGCATTTTTGTCTTGTCCTGTCTTGCATATATATGTAGGTTCCCAGTTTTCTACTTCCGCAAGACCAGTGTTACAAAGACCAGCCCAACACGTCCAATCAGCACTGACAGCTCAATGTGAATATGTGTGGAAGCCACAGCCACATCACTTTTACTTGGTTCTGATTTCAAATGATAAGGCAACTGTAGGGGGTTTGGCTGTTGGCGGTGTGAACACGATCTAAAGGACACGGTCAGATCATTTAAATTAAAATGGGACATAAGCAGAATCGGCTTTTCACAGATCGACTTTTCACAGATTTGAACCATGTTGTTGTTGTGTTTGATTGTTTTACTCTAATTATAAAAATATCCATGTATTTCGTCTTGGTGTGGGAGAGAGGCAAGCCCCGGTGATCCAAGATGGCGCCCTATTCAAATGAATGGCTTTTGCATGGGACTTCACGGAGACCGGGAGATTAGCTGAACTCACCTATATTTGGGCATCGTCTGGTCCTCCCGGTTCTGCGCAGTGTATTAGC
>JAPMNZ010953811.1:0-19726 GCA_029875035.1 Pomatoschistus microps | reverse complement strand
GCTAATGTACAGATGTAAACATAATGCTGCTAATGTACAGATGTAAACATACTGCTGCTAATGTACAGATGTAAACATACTGCTGCTAATTACAGATGCAAACATATAACCACACTTTACTTGCACTAGAATACACAGTACTTAATACTTTATATATAATATTAAACTTTTACATCTATTATTATTTTCACGATAGAGTTTTTATACTTATTATTGATGCTAGAGTTAGAGATTTGGTTTCATTTTATTTAGGACAGCTATTGTTTAGTCAACGTGTGCTGTGTGCTCCTCTTTCCTTCTGTTCTATAACTTGTGATGCAACACTGAAATTTCCCCACTGTGGGACATCTCTTAATCTTAATTTCTGTAGCAACTCTGAAATGGGATGTGATGTATATTCTTTTTTAAGAAGATCAACTGAATAAACTATTGATTTAACAATTCATTTTTATAGAATTGACAACTTTTTTTCCTCTTTTTTCAGTGGTGTGTGTATTGTATACAGTTGATGCAGTTGATTCTATGTATACATTGCATATCTCATAAACTCGGAAACCTAACTCAGAGGTTGACTATTCATAAGTCCTTGGCACTAACTGACCACCGGTTGAAATTACCGTTATTGGAATTAACTACACATTGCTTTATGTGTAGTTAATTAACTTTAGTTTATTTGGGTAATTCAATGCATCTGTATCGTAGTACTTCTTGTAGAGAGATAAGATAAAAGTAAATGAAGCAGCATGACAGTTCAATACATCAGCCGCTTGTTGTCCACGTACCACCTCTTAGCTCAAGGGCAGGGGTGAAAGATGAATCACCGTTGGCCAAACAAATTCTAGACTCACTTTGCGCCCCTGTTGAACTGAAGATAATTGAATGCTTCTGTCTAATTATGTTCATGATTACTTCCTCCTCTGGCCTTCTATTGCATCCAACTCACTACATCCTTGGCTTCCTTGTCCCACTCATTCTTCATCCTTGTGAAACTAATTTGCACTATACAGTGTGCCACTAATACACCTATTTTTTATTCATACAATAGAACTTTTTATTTAACATTTTCTCCCAAAACCCCAATATAAATTTAGATCAGATTATTACTGGAAATGGAGCATACTTTTTTTGCAGCTTGGCTCCCCACCTTGGACTCTACCACTGTTGCTGCAGTAATTTGCATATTTTTTGAGGTTTTATGTCAGATGCCATTCCTAGCCTTCTCATTTGTAGCATTAACATAATTAGTACATGCACTTGTAGCTTGTAATGCCTGTTTGAAAATGAAGACTGTATGTCACTTCTCCAAGTAAGTGTTGGTAAAAATAGCCAATATAGTATAATATGGGGCTCAATATAGGATTTTCTGTAATTTTTTGGCATTATTGAAGGATTGTACTTTTTTGAATGTATTATGATTCTATTTGAGCTTTAGAGGATTTCACAAGTCCTTGGCTTCCTTGTCCCATGGCTTACAAATCAGTGCAGGATTTACGGTGATAACCCTGGTTATTTTCAATGCTAATCTCAAGATCATCATAAACTTAAATAAAAATTCAGCTTAAAAATATAATTGCAAAGGGCCTATAGTTTTGTTGACTTCAGAATGAATAAATGGCTCATCATATTGTACATTTTTTTTTTTTTTTTATTATTAGCACAGTAGCAGTTACAACATGACAGCCTGGCTGCTTGTTGGTCACTCAATGGTCTTTCCTGTTTGTTGTGAGCCAGTGTGAGACTTGGTGCGATGCCACACACTTGAAAAGATGCAACCATCACATTTTTTGCACATTTCAGCGGTACGCCTTTCTCCCTGATGGCCACACACATGCTTTTTGTCAACTCTCTTGTCTCACTGAAAAACATAATGGCATTGTCTTCAAATATTGATAATATAATCTAAACATTATCACTCCTTTCATAAGAGCAATAGGTCAATATGTTGAGTGTGTGGAGATATGAGTGGTTCCAGGAAGGCTTTTATACAGGGCACGGATAGAGCGAAAAGGCAACGGGGGTAGGATATGTAAATAATTAAAAAATGCTGAGTGATGTTTTCTTCCTGCAGAGGTCTTGTTGGTGCAGTGCTTAACAGTCTTCCCTTATGTGTGATTAGATTGCCATTTTCAAGCTTCTTTGAACGGCAGTCGCATCCTACATACATATTTATGGTGGTGATGACCGCAAAGGATGACACAGAAAGGAAAACATTTTGTTGGCAAAGAGGTTCAACACATTTGCATCAGCCGATCACTGTATAAGTAAAATAATTACAGTATTTAGTCTTAAGTTGACACATGTTTTATTAAGTTAAAGAACTGTGCAATTGATCTGTCTTTAGTTGCGCTATATAGTTTATATAGGAACAGGATGAGATAACTTTTCATCATGCCAATTATGGGATTTTTCAGTGTTGCCAGTCACATTAGATAATAGTAAGGAGCACCCAAACAGGATAGATAAAATAAGATAAATAGCAGTACTATTTAGAGCTCTTCTCAAATCTGTGTTCTTAAATCTTCTTATTTGATGTTTAAGACTAAACAAACATACACTTAGATAACTGCACTGTGCCATAAACCGATTTCAGACTAACATTTACAGTTGTGATGGCTACAACTGTTTATTAGCAACACAAGGATGTAACAAATAAACTGACTTGTCAATGCACACGTTGTGATACCATAATGTTCTTAAATTACTATGGTTTTGCGCAGTGAGTCAGCAGTGGGCACTGGTTCATTGTACGGTCTTGACAGCAGCAGAAATAAACAGAAAGAAAGAAAGCCCTGGGGAACCTCTCCGTCACACAGCGAGGGTAGGCCAGTCTGTCACTGAAGCTGCTCAAAGCGTGTCTTAGGGGACGACAGGTGTGCCCAAAAAGAGATTCTGAAATGTTAGAGAGACCTAGCCTGTCTTAGCCTGGTTTTACCATACCACCGTACAAATTTCATTTTGTACATTTAGGAAAATAATAACTGACCAGAGTTTACGGATGGCGAAGGGCTAAGCCTGTCTCACCCCAGACAGATACAGTGGCGCAAAAAAGTACCAGCCACCAATTGTGCAAGTTCTCCCACTTAAACAGATGAAGGAGGTCTGTATGTTGTATCATAGGTATAACTCAACTATGAGAGACAGAATGAGAAAAAAAATCCAGAAAATTGCCTTTTTGATTGATTTTTGTCACTGGGCAACACGGAATTTCAACTCGCTCCAAAGATTTTCTATGGGGTAGAGATCAGGAGACTAGCTAGGCCACTCCAGTAACTTTAAATGCTTTTTACAAAGCCACTCCTTTGTTTCTCGGGCGGTGTGTTTGGGATCATTGTCGTGCTGAAAGACCCAGCCACGTTTCATCTTCAATGCCCTTGCTGATTCAAAACCTTCACACAGATCAGTCATCCTGGTCCCTTTGTAGAAAAACAGCCCCAAAGCATGATGTTTCCACCCCCATGCTTCACAGTATTATAGTGGTGTTATTTGTATGCAACTCAAACATGACAAGTTGAGTTGATATGACATTGTCCCAAATTCTCTCAAGCAAACTTCAGACGGGCCTGGACATGTACTGGCTTAAGCAGGGGACACGTCTGGCACTGCAGGATGTGAGTCCCTGGCGGCGTAGTGTGATACTGATGGTAGCCTTTGTTACTTTGTTTCCAGCTCTCTGCAGGTCATTCACTAGGTCCCCCGTGTGGTTCTGGGATGTTTGCTTAACGTACTTGTGATCATTTTTACCCAACGGGGTGAGTTCTGGCATAGAGCCCCAGATCGAGGGAGATTATCAGTGGTCTTCCATTTTCTGCTCCCACAGTTGATTTCTTCTCACCAAGCTGCTTACCTATTGAGTAATCAGTCTTCAATGTCCCTTCTCTGGATGTTCGAAGGGGCTGCAGAAAACCACCACCAACGACTTGGTGGTGGTTTTTAAGAATGATAGAAGGTTAAGAATGATGGACCAACTATTATTGATCTCAAAATAATCAATTATTCAATGCTCAATGTATAGGATGTAATCAATTATTGTTGTTTTCTTGAGAACATTATCTTTAAGATGAGGTTCAAGTAGTCAATATTAACCTCAAAGTAACCAGTGTAATACCCTTGTAAACCCCAGGCGTTCGCTCACCCCTGGTTGTGCAACTACTGATGCAAGCAATCAAACAAAACAATACAATACATTATAAAGGCATTTTACTGAATAAAAGGGTGCCTTGGTATTTGAATCTCCTCACCGAAGAGCACCTCACCTACTGGCTTCCATTACAGCCAGTGAGGTCCAGGAAGCGTTCTTCTATCTTCTTTCTGAATACATTGCTGATTTGAGCTAAGAGCCACCAATAAATGACGTGGGGCAGGTTCAAGAGTGCTTCAGGGCAAATTCTGTGCACTTAAGCTCAAGCCATGATTGAAGATATATTGCAGTCAACTCCATTGAGGTATTTTGCATTGATCTCTTTTTCATTAACCCACTTTAGAAATGGCCTCTTTGAAAATTGACAAGGGAATTTGTGTCATGTAATATAAGAGTATGACATCAATTTCAATGTCATTGTAATCAAATAGGACAGTTAAATGGGATATGCGTGTTTTACATAGGACATAAGTGACACAATCTTGTGACTCTCTTATGGACTCTGCTATGTGCTAGTGTGTGGACTACATTGTTGGCTTGCGAAAGAAAATTTATGATATCACTGTTCTTGGGCATTCTAACATTTTGCTGATCTGAGAAAAGAAGAAGCCTCTCCCTTTTTCCCATCCCCCTTTAACTATTTGCCCCTTCTCCAAAATTAACCATGCATAATCAATCCATCAATTCTTGCTGGTTGGTTGTTAGTTGTCACCGACTCATTCTCATGAATACAACAACAAAATAGTCATTGATTCAAATAAGGGAGGAGACGAACAGGCCTTCAGTCATATGTTCTGCAGTAATGACTCATATACCTGCTGCTGTAACTGTCAGCAGCAGCAATCACTGGTGAGAGTGACTGGAAAGACATTAGGCTGGTTACTCATGCTGAGCGTTGACTTCAAGTGCCCTGGGAAAAAGCATTGCCTTGCTTCTAAAAATGGATATAGAAAAGATTCGGACTAATATACATTTGTTACCCTGAAGCATGCATGCAGATTTGTATTGATTTTAGCCCTGCCCTGAGAAAGTAGGTTTCTAAATCAAGCTCTCCAGCCTCAGAAGAAGTTCTATAGAATCGTGGTTGACTTACATACATTGATCGCACTGATATATGAGCGATGCTTCCTATCTGGTCTATAAACTGTCGTAATGTGGGTAGTAATGAGTCACACACCCTCTCTTACATTTTCTTGAAACAGTATTTTTTATTTAGTATAGAGCTCGGGATCAAATATCAACTATTTTAAAGACACAGTACATTAGGTCACAACATTTTAACCATGAGCCATGAGTTGCCAGTGTTTTTATCTGCAGAGAGGATAAACTCTGAACATGGACAGACTGAACAGTGCTTAATCATAATAATGCATTTGTTTTATATTGCGCTTTTTTGGACACTCAAAGATGCTTCACATGTCATTATTCATTCACTCCATACACGGTGGTGTATGGTGTAGCCACAGCTGTCCTGGGGCACACTGACAGAAGGGATGCAACCAGTATGTGCCATCGGCCCCTCCGACCACCACCAACCATTCACACACACTAGACTCATTCTATGCAATGGGGGTGAAGTGTCTTGCCTATGGACACAATGGCAGTTTGGAACTTTGCAGACGCAGCCGCCCCACTGTGGCATCTGGTGTTCCCAGAAATTAAGTGTCTTGCCAAGGACACAACAACAGCAGACATCAGTGGGAGTCAGTGGGGAAAGTCTTGTGGTGGGCTCGAACCCACGACCTTCTGGCTCAAAGGCCAATGCTCTACCAACTTAGCTGCTGTCAACCCATAATCACCAAACATGTTGGATTTCATACAGATTCAACAGTTGCCAACCACTTCTGAAAAGACAACGTTTTTAGTGACCCAAAGCTATCTTTAGTGAGTGCAAAAAAAGGCAGGAATTATGACAAATGGTTGTTATTATAGTGTAATAAATGGAAATGGAAAAACTAGTTGATTCAAAGATAAATTATTATGGACTAGATAAAAGAAGACTGAGGATAACTGTTCGAGGAGAAAGACTAGTAATAAAGTCAGTCTCTATTCTGTGCAGTGCGATACACTGAGTCAAGTTGTTATAGAAATACCTAGGATGGCCAGGATGAAGATATTTTACTATGTTGGCAATATCCTCCCTGGAACCTTTCCTGGCCCAACCTGTCCACATGTGCTTTGTGGATCTGGAGAAGGCGAAGGTTCGACCATGTTCTCTTCCGGGTCCTTTGGGGGGTTCTTCAAGAGTACGGGCTCCAGGGTCCCAGTTTGGGGACCACAGAATTTAATCTCTGCTGTTTGCGAGTGAAGGAAGGATGAGCGTGAGATTGACCAGCTGCAACTAGTGCAGTGATGTGGTCAAGGTATGGGACTGTCCTGGTGAAGGAGTTGAGTCCAAAGGGAAAGCTCTAATTTTTCCCGGTCAATATACAATCCCACCCTCACCTGTGGTCATGAGCTTTGGGTAATAACCGAAAGAACAAGTTTGTGGATACAAGCAGTCAAAATTAGTATTCTTCCGCAGTGTGGCTGGGCGCTCCCTTAGAGATAGGGTGAGGAGCTCAGTCACACGAGAGGAGCTCAGAGTAGAGCCGCTGCTTCTTCAGGCTCGAGCCAGTTGAGGTGGCTCTGGCATCTGTTTTTGATGTCTCCAGGAGTGGTTCCGGACATGGGAGGAACACCTGGGAAAGACCGAGGACACGTTGGTGGGACTATGTCTTTAGGCGGCCCTGGGAACGCCTTATGTTTCCCCTGGATGAATGTGTTAGTGGTGTCAATAGTGCAGTGTGTTTGTGACATAGGAGTGTGGTGCAGGAAATACAAGACACATTTAAAACTACAAAACAAAGTTGGGCATTCTGGAACCCATGCGGCAGCTGGTCCAGCAGAGACTGATAAACGATGAGCCCAGCAGCTCCCAGCTGTCATGATCAGAGTAGCAGGGGCTGATGTGGCCACCTGCAGCACACAAGGGCCTGGTTCATAAAACACCACATTATTGCAACTTTTATGGTTTGTGTGCCGCATGGTTTCTCCAATGCTCTTCTAGCTAAGTACATGAAGATCCAAGATTTCCCTCACTAATTCTGAATTCTTGAGCACATTTTAGCATGTTCGATCAATAGCATGCTAGCTCAGTTTGCTGACTTATCTGATAGTATACAAAGCTTGATAACTATGCAGAATAGATGTTATCATGAAGAATGTGGCCATTGATGGCTTTTGTTTATGTAATTTAACCAGCATTCATATAGTCAACAGAAAGAAAATTGCTTTCATTTAAAAAGAAAGTCTCAAATAAGTTTCTGTCCCACTAGTTGATACTTTTATCACACTACAAGATCACATTACGTTTGAATAGATTATTTCCAATTCATGTTTCAACTTAAGTAGTTTCAGCTTTAGTATTAGAGTAATTGGAAAGTGCTGGAAACAATATTATATGTTTTTGTTTCCCCTATTTTATTATTATTTTCTATCCACCAGAATCACGGTTCCCATATGTGGGTTCCCACATTAAATTGTCGTTACACTCTGTGACATCAAAAATACCAGCAGCTCTCCCGAACAGGAAACGTTGCCACCGGACTGAGTCATCTTCTGTTGGAAAACATGAAGGGGATGACGGTGTCATCATGCCACATTCACAGATGACGCACAGGGGACTATTGTAAAACTCTAAAAAACGAAAAAGGTTGAGACCGAAGTCATAACTTTATGTGATAACAAGGCTTACCGTGACATTTGGTCCCACAGACGGTTAAAGGTTGAATATAATTGTTAAAAGAGGTACTGGAGCCCAATCTTGATAATGTGCATATGCATTGCTTAATAGACCACACAACAAAACAAATTGTCTGCTACGGTTCATGGTGTGTAAATTATTCATTGAGATGTTATTATTTTAATTCCATCAATATAATTCACAAGGTGTATCACTAAATCATAAAACATATTATAATTATGAAATAATATGTGTATACTGAAGTTGTATTTTGTTCCTCGACGAATAGAAAAGGGGGGAAACATAAAACATAAAGCAGTTTGAATATAATTTCCTTGTCAATGTTGCTTTGTTAATACTTATTTTCTGGATTCTCAGCTTCCTTTTTTCCACACAGGCCTAATCATCTAAAGGTATCGGAATTATAAAAAGTGATAAAAGCAACAGTATTTTAAACGGGAAAAACGGTCCCCAAAATAGGAAGCTGATACTGTTACGTGGTATTGACACCGGGAAGAGAACAAGACTAATTTTCCAGCACAATAACTTTGTTCCCCCTTTTTGAGTTCCATAAACTATACATTTTTGTAAAGTACACACACACATTCCCATGTCATGTTGAAGGTACCCCTATCAATGACTTGAAGATTGCCATCATGCCTCTGCACAGAAGCATTGGCCATTTACAGAAGGAACGGTCGACTTTAGAACCTCAAATTTGTGTTCACCAATTTATTTGATTCATTACATTTCAGTGTAAATGGTTATTTCACCAGCTGGTGGCGCTCAGGCATAATAATGTATCAGCTTTATACAGGGCTTTTTTAGATACTTAAAGACGCTTCACATGGCTTTATTCATTCAATCCATGAAAAGCTTACACATTAGTGGTAAGCTTTATTTGTAGCCACAGCTGCCATGGGGCAGACTGACAGAATCTGTACAATCGGGTTTTTTGAACACCACAAATCCCTCTTGCAGGCGCACCAGACTCTTACTGGGCAAAGTGGATGAAGTGTCTTGCCTTGGCTTTAAGCTCATAAAGTCAATGTTCCTGATCAAATCGCATACAGTACATCCACAGAACTTGCACTGACAGATCTGATTTGCACAGGCCTAACACAAGCTATCCTCATGCTTCATTATGTTTCATCCAGAATGGTTCAGAGACAAAAAGGTCTATAGTTCATTGATGCTGTGTATAAAATAACTCCACACTTGTCTTAACTGTCACAGCACTGTTGAAAAGTGGGTATGTTCCCAAAAGACCATCTCGCTTCTGTGCCCTACTGTCGGACGGTTGCAGTGTTGTGTCTATTGATAGCGCAGCAAATGTGGTATTATTCCATTCATCCACAGGCTGTGCACTAAATAAGATTTGCTGGTATGTAAAACTGTTCACCCTTTGTATCCTCTCCATACTCCTGAAGTAGATCTTATTGATTTTTCTCCTATAATTATGCATCTTGATCACCTCTTTCTCTCTGGCACCTGTATTAACTGCTTTTCCAGCCTCCACCCTCACTCCCAGTATTTGAAGTGTTCCCAGGGGCTTTGAGCTGCCGCTGAGTGGATGGCATTCTTACTTTGAGGCAGTGGCAGGTCTTCACTGACTCCCCTTAGGACATACAGCGTATCCTCGGGCCAGTGCCGCAGTACAACTCTTTGTATTGTCAGACTGATGGATAGAGTCTTGAAACTGCCTTAATTCAATTGCTCAGTGTAGAGAAACTGGCTTACACTTGCTCGTGGCTAGTAGTGATTTCTGTCCCCCTTTACGCTTTAATTTAGCCAGAAACATTTTTTCTTCCGCTTCCACTGGAGAAGTACGTCGTCAGTAGAAATTGGCCAAAGGTTACATCCTAGTCAGAAACACAAGGCAGACACGGTTTGGAGATGATGTATTATTAAATGCAAAAGATTTTCATAAGGTTTCTGAAACCTTTATAGCTCTACATCCCAAATGTACCTCCACTGACTGTGATTATTAGGCCTGGGCATTGTTCCCAGACGTTATTTCCGGTCTTATGTTTACAAATACTGCAGAATGTCTTCACTATCTGTAGACTTGAAAAACTTCCACAGCTTCAATACTGGTGAAATTCCATTAGATAGGGTTCACTATTATACAGTAAATGGAAGCAGGTTAGTATGATGGGAGACCTCTGGGAACACCATGAGGCTGTGGATCTAAAGTGCCAATCAGTCACTTTTACTAAGGCAAGACACGACACCCCCATTGCCTAGTTTGAGTCCGGAGTGTGCATGAACAGTTGCCATGCTTTTGTCAGCCTGCCCCAGCTGTGGCTACTGTACTAGTAGTTGTATTGAAAGAATTAATAATGCCAGTGAAGCGTCATGTGTATGATCATGATTACCTTCATTGTATTCAATGATAATATTTGACTACCAAAAATAACTTGATAGTAGATCAGCTAAGGTAAAACAATGCAAGATGAGCAGGTGAAGCTATTGAGGGCATAGCATTACCGTGTTAATGCTATGCTCTATACATGTTCATTCGGGGAAGCAGTTTCATGAGAAATTTCCTCTCTAATAATAATCCTCTCCTCCTCCATTTAACCTGACCTCCTGAAGCACTGTCACTAAAACCCAAAAGAGCCAAGACCACCCACTTTCCTTCTGGTCAAGAGACACTATATATTCTAACATGCATTCACTGTGCTATAAAGCTGTTTCCGGAAAATGAAGAGGGAAAAGATTTTGTAAAAACAAGTTTTGTAAGTGAATCTCCTGCTGATTACTTTTCAAAATTGGCAAAGGTATCTGCTTAGCCAGCTCTTGGTACAGTATATTGGCAAGAAAGGGTTCAATTAAATGATGCAAAAAGATGAAGAGGAAAGATGATATATGGGAATGATGTTATATATATATAAGCCAAATATCAATCTTGGATGTGTGATTGTGGCAAAGGTTTATGGATCATTGCTTGACCCTCGATCTATAGACCGTGATTACTTGAAAAGATATTTGGGAAAATGCCAGTTGGGTTTCTGCACCATCTTGGCTCACACATTCGGTGCCAGTTTTTTTCCCTTATTCAGGAAAGCTTGGTCAACGCAGCGTAAACAAAAAAATTATTAATTGTATTGGGGTTTTTTTCTTTTGCAGGCTGTGACGGAGCAGCAATGACAGACACCGTGAGAAGCGGTTCAGATCGCTGGGTATCTAACAATAGACAAAGGGGGATGCATTCAAGGTAAGCATTTTAATCTTTTAGATCATTTTAGTGAATAATTACTGACTAAAATGTGGCCTTGTTTTTCCTTAAATTGTTTCACAATTATGCAGCGATAAGGAACAGTAAGTATTATCTATGTACATTGAACTTTTGTGCTTTTACCAATTTGTTTTCTGCACAATATTGCATACAAATTCTGACTTCAAATACATATCAGCATCATAAAGCTGTTACTAAACTGGAGGCTGTTTGGCTTATAGGGAGAACTGGACCATGCAGCAAGGTCCTGGTTCAGGTCCAGACCTAACAGATGAAGAGAAGGAGATTATCAACAGTGTAATTGCCCGTGCTGAGAAAATGGAGGCCATGGAACAAGAGAGAATTGGGTAGATCTTGTTGAATTGTGTTATATCTGCATGACAAATTAATTCAAAATGTGTTTTTTAACCAATTTGTAAAACCATGCTACTATAAATGTTCTACTATACTAGTTTTAGTTTAGTGTTTTTTTTGTAATACTTATGGTACCTCGCACATGACTGTGAGGCTGGAGGGCCTAATGTACTTGTTACATAAATAATAATAAGATCTGAATCAAACTGTTTTAGAGTAAGAAAAAAAGAAAAAAATCGATTCAATTTAATATATTTTTGTATAGCCCTAAATCACAACAGTAGTTATCTCAGAGGACTTCACAAAACTGTTGATTCGCCATCACAGAGCATAGAATAAAACAGTTCAATTACAGGAAATGCATGATTTTAAACACATGGAGCCATTTGTCCATAAGGGGCGGATGACCAATGTACATAAATGTTAATAGATGTCCATAAATGTTGTTGAATGTCGAATGTCCTGGATCATATCCCCTGTCCTTAGGTCCTCCTGCATCGGCAAGGAAAAACTCTAGTTATATAGTTACATTATTGCGGTTTGAAAATTAGATACCCCTGTTTTAAGTTGTAAGTGTGTTGCTGTATATTTCATCCTAAATTTGTTTGCTTCAGGCGCCTGATTAATAACTTAGATGACATGAAGAAGACGGTGTGTGGAGATGGTGTGTCCCGCTGTTTGGTGTGTGGAGAGCAGCTGGGCTCAGCTGGGGTCAGCTCAGTGGTGTGTGAAGATTGCAAAAAGGTACAAAACTTTCGCTGTTCCTCTGTTTGCTGTTTTGTGTATTTTAGTTGTGAACAGATGTAACTCTGTTTTTCCTTTCTGTCGTGTAGAGCATGTGCACTAAGTGTGGTACACAGTGTAGCAGCAAACCACATGCTGTGTGGGTATGCAAGATCTGCAAGGAACAGAGAGAGGTACACTGCACAAATACACAGGGAAAGGCCCATTACACATAACCATTCTCCCTCCTCAGGTATGGAAGAGGTCTGGTGCTTGGTTCTTTAAAGGCTTCCCGAAGCATTTCCTCCCTGCTCCAATGCCTTTGTCCAAATCAAAAGATGAGCCTGCTCCAGCAGCAGCAAAAGCAGAGAGCAAAGTTCCACCCACCTCTGAGCCAAAAGAGGAACCACCTCAAACACAGCGTCCACCAGGTTGGTTTGTAACAATACAAAATATTTGTACTAGGAATACTGAAGAGGTAGTAGTTGTAGTAATAACTTAGTAGTCGTGATGTTGTATGTTTACCCTTACAGCAGGAGTGTGCAATATTTTTGAATATTCTTTCATGTGGTAATGTATGTTATTATTACAATATTTATTCCCATCAGAGGAAACTTCTGACCAAGATGGTTCAGGCAAGTTAACAGCATAATGCAATGCATTATGCAATGCTTGTACATATCTGACTTCCTTTCTTTAAAACTCATCGTCATTATATCTGCATTAGACCTTTACTGACCTTTTTCCTCCCAAAATCACCGCTCACTCTCCTGCCCAGCCCTTTTGGCCCTCCCATTTTTGCACAGCACCTCCCACTGCTGCTGCAGCGAGATGAGAGGAGCAAACTAACCTGCAGAAACGTGCATGCTGTGCCTCAGGAAGAGCCTCCAGAGGTGGCTGGCATGAAGGGTCATACCATATCATTTACATTTTTAGGATTACATTCTGGTGTAGCATGATGTTTTGATGAAGAGGTAACAAGAGCAGACAGAACGGTTTATGCTTACCTAGAACAGAGCATTGCTTCAGACTATGTAGGTCAATGCCTTCATTAGATTGTTCAGAGTCTTCAACTGCATTATTTGTCATCTATTGCACCCCCTTGATGTGTCTGTTTATTTCTGATTTTAAGGTCAATCACCACACAGTCGTACTGTTTACCCACCAGTAGCCCCAAAGCCCTCAGTGGCTCGCATGGCCACAGGTGGAGCAGGTGCTGAAGAAGTGGGACAGTCAAGTCCAGTGGTGATGAAGAAGATGGTCCCTGTTCATAGCTCCAGGCCGGGTGCCTCAGCTGCTTCAGCTCAACATGGTGAGAAACCACTTGAAAAGCACATACATCTCCTCGTTGAATTATCAATTATTCATAAAAGATCACATCACCAGTTGTGTAGTTGTACTTGTCACACATGATTGGACGTCTTTGTAGGTTCAATAGCTGGAGAAACAGGGCTGTACTCTTCTGAGCAAAGACTGCCCCCTGCTGCAGAGAGGAGGCAGCCTCCAGTCCGGCAGCCTCCCCCAGAGGATGAGGAGGAGGCCAACGACTACGACTCTGACGAAGCCAGTGAGTACTTTATACACGTTTGGAGAAATTTATGTGTCAATGTGAACTCTTTTTGTATTACTGCAATTGAAATAGTGTTGATTGTATTGTTTTTATCAAAATAATACATATTTTGTAGAACTACAGGGAAAATAATTGTTTACTTAAATTATTTTTATTGGCTCAATAAGGTAATCCAGGGTAAAAGTGAGACACAAAACATAATTCATCTTTACAAATTGTGCGTTACCTACAATTCCTCTAACTACTATGAACATTTGTCTATTTGAGTCTCAACTTCCAATTTTTTTTATTTAACAATATCTTTGCTTCGCCTTGGACTGAATAATAATTCTATGGTCTGATTTCAGTATCTACTGTTGTATAATTAAATATTATACAACATATATCATAACAATGAAAACAATATATAAGCTATTACTAAAACTGTTTTCCTCTCCTGGGTGTTTAATTATATTTAGATCTTCTGTCACAGAATGCAAGTCTGTGCAAATTTTGTCTTTATTCTTGCTAACAGGATTTACATTCTCATTGTGATTTACTTGGTCCCCAGTGTTCAGTCGAGGTGTCATATGCTTGTTCCTAGAATTAAGTCACCAGTTTCAGTGATGATTATGTTTGAACAAGAAGATTCATGCTGCAATAAACAAATAACACAGTATTTCAAATGCTCCCCCATGTGCTGAGCATGCACGCCAAACACAAGCATTTCTTCAACCCAATTGAATTGTTTAATAGATTAAAAGTTGCACAAACAGATACAGAACTCTTGATGTTCTTATATACTACAATGTCATTGTAGTAGTTGGATGTACTGATTGATCTGGGGCTCTTTCAGCGACTCTCGGCTCAATGGAATTCGGCCTTCTCTACGATCAGGAAAGCAACAGCCTCCATTGTAGCATCCTCAAAGCAAAGGTACCTCTTTGTCCATGCACCTAGGGACAATGCCATCAAGAGCTTTTCTGAGTGATTTTTTTGGTTACGCCTTGTCTTTCTGTATTCATTGTTTTTCTTTAAAGGGACTAAAACCAATGGATTCGAATGGCTTGGCAGATCCTTATGTCAAACTTCATCTTCTACCAGGAGCCAGTAAGGTAATGGAGCAGCCATTTCCCTTTTGAATGTGGATTTTCAAATATTCATGTGAGAAATATCCCACCAAGTAGAAAGGAGGGCAGAATTAGAATCCTGTGGTTTGTAAAAGACCTGCAACCTCAGGTCTGCCATCTACTGGTTGAAGTGGGTTACTCACAATCATTTACTGTGTATTTTTGATTTGTAGTATATAGGAGTCATCCAATTAACATTATTAAGATTCAATACATGTCTTAGACTATTGACTTTCCCTGAAATGATGTATTGTTTGCATGGTATATAATATGGTTTAATACCTTTTATGTAATAATAAAACAAAATATTGGCATTATTAGAATCAGAATCAGAATTATTAGCTCCTGGTTCACAACGATTATTGCATGAAAATATAGATCTCAGTTGAGAAAATGCAACATGTCTCAAGTTATGTTGGCTGTTCCTAAAATCCTAATCTTTCAATTTGCTTATTGTTATCCAGTCTACAAAGCTGCGAACAAAAACACTTAGAAATACCCGCAACCCTGTGTGGAATGAGACGCTCACTTATCACGGACTGACAGATGAGGACATGCAACGCAAGACTCTTAGGTAGATAAAAAATCCCAAATAATTTCATATAAAATCAATCAGAATGAACGCCTTGTACTCTTCTTTGAAAGGTTCTCACACCCATAATTCTGTTCAACAAGTCCATACTTTTGAAGCTGCCATTTCATTTTTGCAGGCTGTCTGTTTGCGATGAAGACAAGTTTGGACATAATGAGTTTATTGGTGAAACTAGAGTGGCTCTGAAGAAACTGAAGATGAACCAGAAGAAGAATTTCAACGTGTGTCTGGAGAGAGTGGTCCCAGTGAGTATTAGAAAGTTACTGAATTACTGTAAAAGTGACTGAATTCTGTGATCTTTTTGTCTGCGCAGACCAAGAAGACTGCGACAGCTGGATCAGCCAGGGGCATAGCTCTTTATGAAGATGAGGCAATGCTTTCAATTTGGCCTGTTTCAACATGAGTGTATATAACTCTTCATATTACGAATACCTTTTCATAATTACATCTCTTTTACAGACAGGGAAAGATGGGGTTGAAGCAGAGGAACGCGGCCGGATCCTCATTTCTCTCATGTACAGCACACAACTCAACCGTCTCATTGTTGGTGTTGTGCGCTGCGTTCATCTAGCTGCCATGGACGCCAATGGCTACTCTGATCCTTATGTCAAAATGTAGGACAATTGAATATGCAATCAAAAAAATGCAAGCAATTGACTGAAAGTGAATCCTCTCTATTACATGTTACAGTTGTCTAAAACCGGACATGGGAAAAAAAGGCAAGTCCAAAACACAGATCAAGAAGAGGACATTGAATCCGGAGTTTAATGAGGTTGGTGATGGAAACCGCCGCAAAATGTGTATAATTATGACACTGGGCAACCTATCATGTGTTCTTCAATATGTGGCGTGGTTACATTTAGGAGTTCAGCTATGATATCAAGCACAGTGAACTTGCCAAGAAGAGCCTTGATGTGTCCGTGTGGGATTATGACATCGGAAAGGCCAATGATTACATAGGTATACAGTGAATCACAACTTTTAACTTTTTTGTTTTTTCTGATGCAGACCGTACTAGCATATTTAATCTCTAATTTTTCAGGTGGATGTCAATTGGGTATTACTGCCAAAGGGGAGCAACTCAAGCACTGGTATGAATGTCTGAAGAATAAGGACAAGAAGATTGAGCGTTGGCACACCTTGTTAAATGAAAATCATGTATCTAGTGATTAACCAGTCACTCTACTATACGGCCTGACTGTCATGTGCAGAGTTTAAAATCACACCCTGCCGCACTTTTTGCATTATTGTTCTCACTTAGTTCCATTGTCATATGAGAACATTATTCACCTTTATAGTTTATGCCTCTGGGACAAATCCTTTTAGAAACAATGATTGTCTATTCATGTAAACAGGATAACAAGTAAACACTACACCAGTAAATAGCTGCACAATGACCGCTTTGCCTGTCACCAGTGTTACTTATTCTACTGAAGTTGATATGCTCATTGATTTAAAAAAAAATGGAGGTCTGATTTTACTGGCACAGACAAAGGAAAGCAATATGCTGAAATGTAGAGTTCTGACCCTTTATTAAGAGGCCTTGGCTGAGCTCTTGCCTGTATTAAACTATCATAGACATTCACATCACTGTATTTTAAACTCTTAAATTATAGGCATGCCAAGTCACACTCACTGTACATAACAGGCTGTAAATTCCCATAAAGAAATGTTTACAAAAAAATACATTGCTCAGGTTAGAATAGATAAAGTCATCTGGTGTGCAGGTGATTTTTATTAAATGTGGACGATGAGCTAGATTACCATTTGCTGTTAAATTACGGTTATAGCACATAAAGTAGGCTTTATACGTATAAGTAGTTGGGATGTTTTCTTTGTGAAAAGTAGTAGTTGTTTCATAATAAAACTTAATTTAATGTTATCTTAATATGTAAGAGTGAGAACTGGCGACAAAAGATCTTGACTCCTAAATTTGAGGTTTTCTACTGCTAAATATAGTACATGTGATCAGGTTTCTTACTAGCTTTACTGCTGCTCTGATCTGAAGCTTGAGCAGGGATAGGCTGTCATCAGTGTGCAGCTTTACCTGCATGCACTGTGCTTGTGTTTCCGTGTGCCTATAGGGCAGTTGTGGGCCGCTTCTGTCCCAATAATTTGCACAAAGCAGGGCTATCTCTCCTCTGCCACACCCCAATCATTTGAGGCTTCAATATGTGCTTTTTAATTACAGTAAAACAAAGGAAAGCACACTTAGAACGTGTAACAACCTCAATTTATACAACTGTTTTCAAACCCTATGCATGAATGTCTTGTGGTTCAAGATATCTAGAAATAATGCTATTGTAAGTCTATGTTTACACAACCCCATCATGTTCCCGCAATATTTTAGCATGACTGCATTGATACAGTATTGTCTGAATCTGATCTAAAAAACCAAACAGAGGTCATAAATAACAACACACTAACAAGTGTAATGTCTTTAAGTAGCAGATCTCTCTCTCTTCCTGTACACTCCACTGGTTTCTTGCAACGTCTCACATTCAACATTATAGATATTTTCCTTTCATGTTTTGAAGGCTCTTTTAAGTTGATTCTGCTAGTTGAATTGAATGTTTGCTACATCTGTCACTGTAAATAGGACGTGCATGAAATGAAAGATTGTACGTTTGCAGAAACTGTGCATGTAAACACTTTTGCAGAGTTTACACAGACCAATAAAATGTATTTAAAATCTACTTTTGTTGTCAACCTCACTCACAGTTGCAGCCGCGTCGTGTGGATAATACAATTGAAGATAAAATTAGTCTTATTTCCACTAAAGGAATCTATTCATATTCCACATTTAAGTCTTTATTTTGGAAGACATAGAAGTTGGCAGACAGTTTTATAATGCTGCGTGCTTTCTGCAGCAGGGCCAGGCCTGTAATTTACCCATCGTCATGTTTTTTCGTCTTTCATGATACAGGCCAATGGGAGCAGACTTCACACCGGCCCTAAGGCGCACATGCCTGTCTCTCCCATCAGACTTTTACCTGACCGGCGTGCACTCTGGATACCTCCATTTGATTATATTCACAACCCTTATTTTCTTCAAAATATAATTTATAGTAGTATTGAAATGCTTGTTAGATGGGTAGTTTGTATTCAACAATTCATTGCTCTACAAACACTCGTGAAGGGATGTGGCAGCTTCTCTTGTCTCACTGAAAGATACTTTGGACGAGGCCACGCTCAGGTCACGTTTCTTCGAGAAGAAAGAGACGTGTCACTGTATAAAACATTGTGGTCAGAGGACATGCGGCTCCTATCGTGCAGAGTCATGAGCGATCCAGCGATCATAGACACATACAAGAAGTCCCAGTGCGGGAGCGGAGAGAAAGAGCGGCTCTCTCATCGATTTAACTTGAGCCTTGTACAGTCTTCGGACGCGCCGTGCGTAAAGGCTGATGTGCGCAAAGACGTTGGCTCAGGAGGAGAGGAAAAGGCACGAAGGAAACGCTCCTGGATTTTCCCGGGAACTTTGTGGTGTGGAACTGGAAGCAAAGCTGTTGGATATGATCAACTTGGTGAGAACAATGCTTTGGTAGATTTGTCTTTAATCCAGCGGCTTTACATCCACCCACACAAGATGAATTGGAACACATTTGGCCACTGAATCAAATAAAGCGTTTTAGTGAAGTGTGTAAACTATGTTCATTACAGGGATGTTTGAGAAGGCGGACTTATGCTGTCGAGAGCATGACCATTGCCAACACGTCATTCCTGCTTTCACTGTGAACTACGGAGTCTTCAATCCAAACATCTTCACAGTATCTCACTGTGACTGTGACCGGAGGTGGGTGCAATTCCACAGCAACAAATAAGGTTTTTTTTATAAAATATGATAATAATAGAAGAAGAACAAGAAAAAATACATATTTTTAAATGAACCATAGTGCATATGAAATGCATATTGTTTAAATTACCTGATATTAATTGTCTTTAAAGCCACTGATTTTGTGCATGCCTCTGCATGCCCATGTCTCTTTCCAGGTTCCAGCAGTGTCTCGTGGATGTGAATGATACTATATCTAGTATGGTGCTCTACAGCTTCAGAATGCTGAAAGTGCCATGCATTGAACTCAAAATACAAAAGAGATGCACTAAAATCTACTGGTGGGGAATGTAAGACAATTTTTTTTTTCCTTGCTTTTAGAGTTCCTAAACAGAAAATGATCAAGTCTTTCATGTGCTCTTGTTCATAACTTATATGAACAAGAAAGTTGCTTAAAGAGTTATTTTTACTACTCCTACATAACATGATAAGAATTCTAG
>JAPMNZ010953802.1:4754-19397 GCA_029875035.1 Pomatoschistus microps | reverse complement strand
AGAGTGTGGCGAGCACATAGAGCGGCATGTGACCAGGACACAACAGGTCCATTCCTTAAACAGCTCGCTGCAAGTGCGGTAAAAAGTAATAATTAAGAGCACTGACCTAAAATTGAACCAGTTGTAACCCATATAAATGTTCATCCAATTACAAACTTGTACGTTGTGGGAGGGACTCCGCTCCCATCACTGTGTGGAGTGAGAGAACCAATGCCCACAATTCTTACAAAAATTTGTGTTCTGTCTGTGAAAAGCGCTGTATAAATAAAGATGACTTAGTCACTTTCTTCGGGGATCGGATTTTTGTCCCCACAATGTCATTAATACTGGCCAACAGAGCGGTAGTGAGAGCAGGCATCCCTGTTGAATAATTCACAGTGGAAATGCATGATTGATGTGGGACGTTTGATTTCCACACCTCTAAACGCTCTCTTTTAGCTCCTGGCCCTCACTCCACTCAGTTCAAAGCCTGGCAGAGCTCAGGACGTCCCGCTCCGTCTCTGCCAGACAACGGCGGCTTTATGCTTCGCTCCACTGCTGCTGCTGCTGCCGTTCCACACCTGTGTTTGCTTCTTACACCCCATAATTGAGTGGCGAGGGGCTATTTGGAGCAGAGAACGCGGTACAGAGCAGTCCCCTCATGAGGAGCTGTGGTCAGGGCGGTTCAGGAGACTTGATGTGGTGCAAAAAAAAAGAAGAGTAATTTAAGTAAGAAAGTCTGAAGAATTGGATCAGCGGGAAGCACCTACATTCAAGAACTTGAGACAAATGCGGCCAAGAGAAATGCACTGTTTGTATTGGCTGGAACTTATGCTACTGTATAGAGCTGCAAACCACACTTGACTAAATTCATATTCCTGAGCAAAAATAAAACCGCAACAATAGAGATATTTGATTATTGTTGAGAGCAGTGTTACAGAAATCTTACAGTTGTTCTGTTGGCAGAGGTCAGCTGAGAGATGGGAGACACATTTTAACATGTCATCAGCATTATCTGTGTCCAGGTCAAAGCAGATGGTTACATATATCAGAGATGTATCAGCGTGAGGATGCATAAAGAGAAGCGACACATATCAATACTGACTTTATTTGTGAAATATCTAGAGTATATATTTGTTGTTTACTCTGGTCTATTTAATGTCCAGTAATTTCCTCATTCGGGCAGATGGCTTCAGGGCGCTGCCAGGTGGAATCGATGACATGGTTCTGTTATTCATTGTATATGTGCACATTTACTAATGAATAAATTCACACTTTGATTGTATTTTACAGTTCTTGGTTGTTTTCCTTGATGTTGCTCTCGGCCTGTGCAGAAATTCCGCAATATCTTTTCTCACTGTTTTATTGGAGTTTTTCCTTGTCAAAGAAGGACTGAGGACAGAGGTCTTGGACAATTAGCTTTTTAAATGTTCATTCTAATCTCCTATTGGCAAATAAACAAGTTAGAGACAGTAGCAAAAACACAGTATCAACATATTAATTTCAGTGATTCATGTATTCTATGACCAAAAGTTCCATCTGGACGATATTTTAAGTGCTGGGTTCGTTTGGACTCCAGGCCTCATTTACCGTGTGTTTAAAATGTAGTGAGTTTAGTTCTGTTGAGAAGCAGAGTTAGCCCCAAAACTCTATTGCTCTCGCTCGCCTTTTTTTTAATCGATTGTGACCCTCTCTGCTCTGGTGTTGCTGAATATGACTGCTGGTTTCATTTTTTTCATGAATGACTGAATGAATGAAGCCTTTATTAGTCCCACAGTGGGGAAATACATTCAAAATATTTCTACTAATGCAATGCTACAAATTAAAGCTTTTCCAGCTGAACGTACATTTTTCTATGACAAGCTCTTTCACTGTTGCTCTCCTCATTATTATTATTATTATTATCATTATTATGTGTATCTCACAAAAGATCTGAAAATACAGCTGAATGGTAAACTTCATCAAAAAACGTTAATAAGGCCCGGGTCTAATAGTGCAGCACACGGAGCAATGAGGCGGCACAGTTATAACTCAGCAACCCAGGGTCAGGCCAAGTGCAGAGAGATCTCCAAGTCAAAACAAACACCACCCTGGCTTCTGACGGCACGGCCCGCTCACTTTTTCCCACAATTCCTTGGCTTAGAAATGCCATCTCTCCGCAAGCTAGGTGGTCACAATCCTCACCCCAACAAAATGTCCCACAGTTTGAGTGTCATTTTTTGTAAATTTTCATGATAATCTTTGACAATCACACCTATAGTGAAGTGTCATTTCATTTTGATACACAAATGACAATCAGTGGCCCTGTACCCAAATATTAATCCATTTCATGAATTTCAATTATTTTAGTGGTCCTATATCTCTAATAAGTTTAAGAGCTCCATATTTATGACAACAAATCGTATTAACTTAATATGTTACGGACATGAACGCATCTAAAATGAGCAATGTTTTAGATGACAAAGATTTCTGGTTTATTGCTGGATCTCTTGAGTTACAACAGTTCTGTAAAGTCCTCCAAGATGACTACTGTTGTGATTTAGAGCTATACAAGAAAAAACTGAATTGAATTGAATCGAATATCAGGTCTCATTTTTAACCCAACACGGTATTACAATATAATGTATAATATATATATACATTTGGAGTGATAAAATAGCTGAGGAAAACAATTAATAACTTCATAACCTAGAGGACCATGCCTCTTGTTATTTAAATAACACAAACATAGACGTATAATCTTTGACACAAACGGACAATTTTAAAGCATCGACATGTGCACCATGCTCAGAATCTAAATCTTTATTCACAATGGCAATCTTTTTATTGCCATAGTGAGCAACTAGTCACAAACTAGGAAATTGCTTTGGCTCTCGGTAAGTTATAAAGTAAAAATAGATTAAGACATGCATAAAAAGAAATACAATATCTAAATGACATTTCTAAAAATTACTGCTATATACACGGGCTCTATAAGTACACTTCAAATTCTTACCATTACTACTCCATACCTACTATGTGTATGCTGACAGGCCTTTGAATAGCTGCAGGTCATAGAACCAAATGTAAGTAAATACAGAGCTGAGAGAAGCTGGGAAGTGGAACACAGACATTTGAGGGAGAAATTGTGTCTTAAAAATAAGGTATGGGCCAACTGACCCAGATTGAATTTACCTAAAAACATTAACTTTGACAATCTGGTAATGTATTAGACGCAAAGAACAAATTTGACAAATCATTCATACTCACAAACTGACACAGGGCAAAGTTCGACCATTACACATATATCAGCCCTGCTCCTCCTCTCCTTCATGTACGATTTATGTGGACTCACACCGGGGGGAGGGGCTCTTTCACGTGGATGAGCCAGTTCATGAGAAAAAAAGTTCTTAAAAAGTTAGAACACACACATTTTTCAGGAAAAGTAGTGACGAGAGGAGGTCTTTTGGGTGAGAAGATGGTCAGCAATTATGGAAGGAGCTGGAGTGATAGAGAGAAATACTAAAATCAATGACAGATAATTATAAGAAAAATGTAGGGAAATGTTTGTGGGAGGCCAGGTTGCTGTATAGGAAGTGTCTTGGATTCAGGAGCTCATGTAACAATTCTGCTACTTTGACGCCTAAGGGGTTAACTTTTGACTTCCTGTAAAGCCAAGACTCAACCCTCTGTTAATATTTGGCTTTTGTAATGGAGCTATTCCATGCTACTGTCGGAGCGCAAGCAGCTATAGGAAGCGACAAGGTTAATTTCATTCAAAGTTTGCCTGAGAATTGAAAAATGTTCTGTGTAAAATATTTTGGAAGCGGTAACACCAGAAAAAGGAGGTTCAAAGAAATGGATTTAAATTTAGGAACAATTTACATTCAATAGTTCTTCACAAGGGTCTGGGACAGAGGAGTGGACACAGCTTGCTATAGGTGAGGAGAAAGCCTGGTTGCAGGTTAAAACACATACTTTTTTTTTTCAAATCAAATAAATACATTTGTTTATAGCCAAAAACCTCAAATTGTTGATTTGCCTATAGCAGATGACCAAATCAAACTGTGTTGGTGCTGTAAGACCTAATTGGTTGATTTGCCAGCCAATCACTGCAATCAGAGACACAGGAAGACAGGACAAGAGTATTCCACACTGTACTTTTGTTTATGAAATTATCTGAAACTTGACATGGAAAAGGAGTAGAACATTTCAAATAGATACTGATCAATTCTGGACTCACTACGACCAAAAGCCTCAACTTAAATTGACTTGGGAATGTTTCGGTCAAATCCACATAGAAATTATAGTTATTAGATTATCAATAGTTTTCCAGCACCACCCGTGTTCACATTAATACCTAAGCCTTTGAATGTGCATCTGTTTCCATGTTACTCTTGGCAGGATGCTGCTTTAAAGTCTCTGTGTAAGAAGGGGGCTTCCTCTGAGCTCTGCCCTGCACCCTCCCAGGTCAAACCCGTGCTTTTCATGCTCTGTCCTTTGATTCACATTGTGCAATCTCAAACACCGAGCACTTCCTATTGTTAAGACACGTATAACTTGAAGCTTGAAGATTTGGGATATATTAAGTTTAAAACATGATACTATATTGTGATCAAATATTTTAAATTGTATAGCTAGACTGGCTAGTTCCTTCTACCACAATAGACTAACATGCCACATTACAAACTAGATTCCAATATCAATCACTCAATCGGGCAATCAACAACACACGCTTGTTACATCACAAAAACCTCCATTATTCAAGGCAAGTGTATTTGTATAGCACAGTTCATTCACAAGGCAAAGTGAATAAATAATCATAATACATTAAAAAGAGTGAGTGCACAATGTAACATGTTTTAATTGAAGACTATGGTAAACATTGAAGAACAAAAATAATTAATTCTGGCAGCGATAATCCAGTAAGGTTCGGAATTTCTAAATGGTGGCTCATCAAAACTGAGATTTACAATTATTACTTTGACTAGAGCAGGACTTAACAGGACTACAACAAACCAAATAAAGTTAAAGTTATATCTAAACTGTAATTTAGCCGAAAGCAAAAATTGACAAAAACACCTCATTTCCCTCACTCCTTCACAATATAAATGAAAAATTTAAGGCAATCTACCAGTCATTTTTCTTGTCAGAGAGGCAGACAAGAGCAGTAGTGAAGTTTGAAAATGCTCTGGCTTTGTGGATGATTGTCAGGACATTTTACACGGTCCCCATGGCAGCCCTCCAACACTCAATTTGTCCCAGTTTGGAGGACAACTCAGCCGGAGTAGTCTGCCATGTCAAATACCCCCTTTCTGGGAAATTAGAATTAAAGTTTGAGTAGAAAAATACAGAAGATTAAAATCAGTCCTGTATGTCTGCCACATGGTCATGTTACCAAGGTTGTGCTACATGGAGAATAAAAAACGACATTACTCCAAGTCTGTGACTCTGTTTACTGTACAACACGCTGAGGAACTCGAGGGAGGACTTCACAATAATATTGGCTTGAGTCTACATTTTGCATTGGGTCAGTTACCAGCTTTTTAATTTTTTAATTTTTGATAATGTAGTTCTGGTCGTGTTGAATACCCCGCCCAGCTTGTTAGCAAGTTACAAAAGAGGTGCTATTGGAGAGAATCCTTAACTCTCCCGGATCTCCTTGTCTCAGTGTGCTATGATCATACATCATACGTCACGGAAGTCATTCTGATCACCTAAACCCTATGTTTTAAAAGTCCTACTTGTGTGTAACCATTGTGATATGTCACGATTCCATGACTAAATTGGTTGGTCGGCATGTTGACACTAAGCACGAAGTGAGCAAAAAGTGTAGGGTCCGAGGTGGGTTGATTGCCTGGTCTTTCTGACACTCAGTATGAAAAGGAAAGGCATCCGAGTAATGAACAAATCAGATTAGTTATCCTTTTAGGCAGCTTTACTTTGTGTCTAATGAAAATAAAAAGTGTGTATGAACATGAGTGAAAGTAAACATATAGTCCAATAGGGCATATCGACTGGTTATTAATATTAAAAGTATTAGTTTTGGTCAGACTATTAATATTCAACCATAAAATCTTCTTTTCTTCCAATTTAAGTGGCCAATAGGGTTATGTTCTGAACTTTCTGACATATATAGTTAGTATTTTTGTTGTTGCTTTCATTTGTTTCATATTGTCTTATTAGGACACAGCCTTTCCCATCAGGAACGCATGAACAAGTGAAACCGCAATCTGCTTAGCGAGCATTTTACTTTATTATGTCAAACAACTGCTGTGACCGCTATGAGTTTAATAGTCAATAAACACAATAAACAATTCAAAGTTAACGGCACTATTTATTGACTCGAAATTTTACAGCAAGGACTCCCTAATAGGTTTTACAGCCTGTTAAGTTTGACGTTCACTTATGGAAAACATGTTTGGCCTGTGGCGGTGCACTCCATCTCTTTGTTTTGACTGCAGTAAAGGGCAGAGCGTGGTGCACCAGGCGGCTTTGTGGTGGCCCTGTAATAATGGCAGTAATCACTCATACAGTAAATGTTGTCTCTATGTGACCCGGTCTGAGGAACATGTCCAGTTTAAGTTCATTTGTGCATAGCTACAGAGGTTGGAAACTCCACGAGGTTACATGGAAATACACCGGGCATTTGATTAGAGCAAAGATATGGGATGGAATATCTCAGCGGGCTGGACACACAACTCACCATCTTGCCTGTTAGAAAAAACGATATCAGTCAAAATTGTGTGGTTAAACGTATTTATATCATATTAAAATATTATTCAGTAACCTTAGATTAGGCCTCAGCTATTAAATTACTAATGAGAGTATGGTTAATCATGGTATTTATTAAGCACTTATTAGTCCTTATTCGTCATGGCCTTATTCGAAATCTTAACTAACTGCGAACTACTAACTGATCCTTTTCCATGTGGGTTAGGGCCATAAACTGTTAGGGCTAGGAATAATTAACAATTGATACAGACTACTGAGGCACTCAAAAGTTACACAAATCTTTAAAAGCCGGTATTTAACATGGTTTTAAAACTGGAGAAAATATTGAATATCCCACACAGTGCAAAATATCATGTACACACCTATTTAAAATACACACAAATATTTAATGGTTCGAAAAAAGACTGGTTTAAAAGTCTTAAAGATAAGGGGAATAGTTAATTTAAATCTGGGAATTGAGTGGTTTTTAAAGTATATATCCAGTATGACTCTCTTTGAAGTACTGTTTTGACACTAATTAGCTATCAATAAGTGAGGGCTAATCTAAAGCTTTACTGTATTCGTTAACACTAGATTAACCCTCATGTTCTATAATCTATGAATAGCAGTAGCCATTGCCATAAAAATCGCTTTTGGCTCACCTAGATATTGTTTACGTTTGCATACTTCTGTGTACTTTTTCAACTTTTCTTTGCATATCCGTAACTTGACTGATGTAAACAGCTGTTATGTATACCAACAAACTATCAACTCATTACAACCTGTCACTTGCATTTTAAGTCACAAGTCCAAACATCTGCACCATGTTAAGTGCGGACGATAAGTACAGTGGAAGCTTTATTGGTGGCAAGTCGTTTTATTGTGTAATGTGTCCCAGGCCATAGTTCTGCGTATACAAAGCCACACACATGCGGGCAGCTTCTGTAAAGTACACTGTACACTGCCTAACCCGAGTTATTTTGTTAGTTCAGGAGCCTGATCCTGGTGCACCTCTGTAGCTGTGTGTGCGCCGCGGGCTGCCGGGCTTACACTGAGCATGGATCACTTCTAATGGAGGCCAGTGTCTGTGAGAGCGTCTGGAACCAATCGATGAGGCGAGTGGATGGTGAAAGAGATGTTACGGTCTCTGCCCCGCCCCTGCTTCAAGAACAAAAGGAGACACACTGCTTTTATGAAATTTGAACCATGTCAGTGGTGTGTCCCTTTTGCTTACCCACTTTATTTTGAGCCATTTATGCATGTGTGAGTCATTTTCTCTTGCAATAAAAATCTCACTCCTTGTAATACGTTTTTTTAAATTCTGTTTTTAGTTTTTTTTTGTCATGTTTGCTCTGTTTGGGATTGTACTTATTTGTTTTTATGTAATGTTATTTTTGTGCTGTTGTTGAATGTTATTGTGTTCTGATTTGTTGTCTTTAGTTAAAAAAGAAATAAAAAAGAGAGCACTCCCTCCAATAAATGCTCTTTCCTAATATAAAAAATGATGGGCTCATCCCTCTGCACAGCATACTTGACTAAAGCTCACGCAGCAGTAGTGTACCACAATAGGAATGGTGAAAATGGTGTTATTTTGAACTGTATGTGTCAGGATTTAGCAAACTACACAATAAATAAGTCAAAAAAGAATGACAAAGAGAACTTGTGTTGCATTTTGTTTACCCTAATAGTACTCTAATAATATGTGTATTGTAAAACAGATGTTATGAACTCATTTTGCAATAGATTTTTTCCTTTTCAAACAAATACATAAATAATGTCTTCTTTGAAATATTGGAGAAACTTGACCGCGACATTTTATACTTTAGGAGTAGATTCTTTACTCTTGGTATGGCACTCTCTGGCCCAATCAAATCACAAGCCCCCTGCTGGTCCCTTCATTACTCTCAAAGACTAAAGCATAATCAAATGTTTAGGTATGGCTTGTATATTTATTCAATTAGCAACCAATATTGAGAATTGTTATTGTTAAAATTAAATAATGCCAAATACATATGTTTTGATTACAAAAATGCATCCTCCTGTAATTCTACCAAAACATACTGCAATGATAAGTTTTGCATTGATTCCAAACTCTCTGAAGTTTGAAATCTCGGAGTGCTTACCCCTCAGCTGCTGCCCCGCTCTCACACTATCCCCCTTGTTTATATCTAGAAGGGGGAGGCGGGGGGCAATTAAATCCGGGCCAAGCAGAGGAGTCCCTGAGAGACGACCAAGAGTGCAAGCTCCTGAGTCAGATTTCAGCTTCCACGGCCCCTCCCTCAACCTCCTCACTCATTCACTCTCCCTTTCGCCTTTTCGTGAACAATCACAACATTTGGAAAGCACAAATCGGCTTCGGATGTTTATTTGGAAGTCCGATAAAGAGTATTTTAATTTAGATTATTTGACTGAAAATGGTTGAGTGCAGAAAAAATATGCGATTCGAGATACTAGACGTTACCTCATCTTGATTGGGGGGGGAGTTGCTTTGTTACACGCACAAAGACGAATTGATTCTCGCGTTCCCACCAAAATATAATGCTTGTATTTTATTAGTTAGCATTTTCATTTGAATTTATTGTTCCCTATACATGCACTTAGTCAACCGCTCGGACTTGCTCTTTCTTTTGTGCTATGTGGAGGAGTTGTAGTGGAGCATGTGTGGTCCCGGGCCCCAGGGACCTATCGCAGGATTGCAGACACACGTGTGCAGGCAGCAGCAGTAAGCACAGCAGAGTGGATAAACAGTGATCCGATGGCCACTGGGCACACTCCTCTTCTAAACAATCCAAGCACTTTGCAGGAGGATGAAGCCAAGGCGTAGTTTTAGTAAGAGAAGCCATTTCGACATATTTTGGATTCCTTCGGCGGTTGGTTGGTTTTCTAGTGTTGCCTGGATGAAATGTCTTTAAGTATAATCAGAATATATACCAGTATTCAAAATTTTCAAAAATGCATTGAGTTGAGTCTACTCTGGAATACAATGAAATTTTAAGTAGAATAATATATTTCATACAGTAGTTTGTCCCTGTGTCATTACCGCCGCAAGATTTGTGTATTTGGAAACCTAAATCAGTGGGGATGGGGCTCATCATTTCATCCAATCAGGAAAGAGGGGCAGTGACCATGGGCTAACCTAACCAGTGCTTGTATTTGAAATTGAATTGTAAACACATTTTATATAACTTTCAAAACAGGATCAATTGAGAGTGAAAATGCTGTCTGGTAAAAGCATAGATCTTGATATACTATAATTTGACTTTCAAAATTTCAGCATAATCATCAGCAGGTGAAAAAGTCAAGCACTAAACTTATATTGACCCGTCAAAATAGATCAGGACGCAAACAAAGTTGGAGAGTCAACAACTGAAAGCAGCATCTTGAACTGTAGTCCACACAACTAAAAGAAATCAAATAAAAGATGAGTTTTTATTTACTGCTGACCCATGATTATGGACAAACCACTCGTAAATAAACCACAAGCCTTGGCCGCTTCTTATCTTGAGTAGTTTTCCATCAGGCAAAACGTTGACCAATCCAGTTTGATTTGATGCTTAATGTGAGGTGTTCAATATATATTTCAAACAAATAAAAAAATAAAAAACTTTGAGATACTGCTTCACGTGCAGAAGAAGGTCGTGAGCCCAGCATCCAAATCCCACTTTCAAATTGCTACATTTTACAACCATTTATTCCCTTTCCAACGCTTGTATTGTTTGCGTTGAAACATTTTGGATTCGCTATTTGCCAAACGCACGCTTGAATAGTTTGAAATAAAAGAAGAATGTTTTCATTGCATAAGCCTGCTCACGGTGCGGATGACTCACCGCTGCACTTGCGTTACTGAGTTATTGCGCTACATGTTGATTGCCCTGGTTAGACCTCTCCTCCCCAGTGCACCAGAATGTTTCAGGTCAGCAGTGGTGGTGGGGGGGTGAAGGGGGACCCCATGGGATGTGATCCGCGATGACAGACACAAGAACCCCCCCCTACACACGCCCCGTCACCCCCACCTCCGACCACTCACCCATCTGCAGGAAGACCAACAGCCCCCCCATGGGCCCCCGAGAAGATAAAATACAGCCTCCCTCTACTTGGGCAGGTGTGTAGGCCATCGGGGGTGGCCTATCAGTGGGGCGCCTCAGGGGGGGTGCATGACGGGGGGCACATTAGGAACATATCAGCAATTACTTTGAATGTTTATTTTTCTTCCTGCTTTAACACCTGGATACTGACTTAAGACGAATCCTTGTGCCTGGTATTGGTCAAAAGCTCAGTGTGAAAACAGTTTGCACAGCTATTATGTCTATCTGATTCATATATTCTTTTAAATACTGGCTTTATATTTGCCATGCGTGAGAAAATAAAATACTGTAATGGTTTCTCAATAAAGCAAAAAAAAGATCTGCCACTTTCTAGGGTTTTGTAGAGTAATGCCTTTATTCAACTTGACAAGTGAGCGACCGCATGATTAGAATGGTAAAGCAAACACACATTAGCACATGTTTGCATGTTTATCCATGCTTTTACTTCCTTGCTTTTCAACGATATTTGTGCTTTTTACTTTGTGTAAACAATCGGTAAAGCGGGAAGTGGCTCATGACATCCCTTCAAGGCAAATCAGTGTATTCTTATACCCTTTGTATATGGTTGTTATACAGTATATACTTAAGACCACATTGAAGAAGCAGCAAACCGAGCAAGGGCATACACACACATTGTCAAAAAATGTGCACGACACAATTATTTTGGCTCGGGTCCATCTGAATGTTGTTTTCATTGTTGTTTCATTTGTGACAAGCATGTACACTTCACTTTGCCACGTGTCGAGAAAGGAAGACAGAGGCAGCAGCGATCGCACTTGTAACCCGGTTTATTTTCGAGTTCTATTTCAAGTATTTTCAAAAGAAGACAACGCTTTTTATATGATGTGTATCAATGTGCATAACAACAGAGACGTCATCATCTGAAATAGATACTAGTTAGCAATGTGGGATAATTATGTTTAGCTGTAATACAGATATAACAGAGGTGCAAAGCCCAAAAACATGCAGCTCATATTCTACACACGTTACAAGTCATATCTACAGAGACGAGAGCCCATAACACCAAAGTCTATAGCGTTTCTTATGCGCCCATCTGACCTGCTGCTCCCTCATTCCCAACGACTCACAGCGGAAAGCATTTATGCGTCTGAAATGTGAGTTGTCTGCACCTATTACACATTTACAGCAGAAAGTGGAGCCCATATAAAGGATTATCAGGATGGCCCATATCTGCTGTCTGGACCGTAGCAGGCCTGAAGTTGTGGGCCCCATAGCCTGCAGGCATCCATCATGGTTTAAACAGACCAGGGAGCAGCCCTCTGGAGTCATGTGTGATATAGCTGCTCGGAGCCTAATGTGGCTGGAAAAAGAGGTAAACATGTCCGCGACCCTGTGAATTCCATTACATAGAAGGCTTGATTTGCAACTTGGGGCGCGCTACCAGCATAGGGTTCAGCACTAAAGTTTAAGACAGGGCCACAGGTTGAGGGGCCGTCAACACTTGAACGCTTTCTGCATCCTCTGTGTTGAACTTGTTATTGGTTTTTGGGAACATAAAATATTTGATAAATGTATTTGAGCACATGTTGTAGGGTTGGGGTTTACTGATTGTAGTACTAATAGAGTAAGTTAAAAACAGTAAAAGATGCTTCGCACAGATCAGGCGGGTTCAACAAGGAGCGGAGAAAGAGGAATCTTTAGATTCCTGATATCATATTGTGCAGATAAGCTAATAATAACTCCAGGAATGTTTTAAATGAAGGGTCAATGTTGTGTGATCTCACAAATGTCAGTCCTCCAAAGGTCCAATGATGAAATGATTTGTTTTTTTTTTTAATCAATCTTCACAAGGGTTTAAAATAGAGTTCACTTGATGATCTCACAAAACAGACCTTGCCTTTTTCAGGAAGTGTTTGTGTTCATTGTACTTCTTGAGGCTGTACTTTGGACCAATTTCTGAAGTTTATAATAATATAAAACATTTAATGTCAGATAACCCCTGAATACTGCTTCAGAGATCTTTCTGTAATCAACAGAGGTCAGAAAGACTATTAGTAATGTATTGACAGATTACTAATGTTATAAAATTGCAATTAAAATCATGACAATCATAACAGTGTTGCCTTCTTCTTACTGAGTTCAGAGGTCGAGTGACTCAAACATATTATGTCCTGCCAGACATAACTATTTACAGAATATTAAGTGCTTGGTGAAAAATCAAATAAAGCATCTTTGTCCTGCCGGAATGCGTGTGAAAGAAGGAAGTGCTGCGGTCCAATTTCCTGTCTGAGTGTGGCAAAATGGGGAGGGCCGTATCAAAAATCAGCCCCAGAGTCCCTGGAGCCACTATTGCCCCGGCTCTACCCTCTCACCCCCCACCACAGCCCTATGGGGGCCACAGCGAGTTAACCTCAACTCAGCCGTGACTAGACCACTGAGTGATATCTTACTCATCTAATCCCCTCCTCAGTCATCGTGCAATAAAGTATGCCCCACGAACGGTGGCCTCCACAGTCAAAATAACCTCAACTCTCACACAGAACCCGGTTTCCCACAACTGAGATACAGCAATGTCACTGTCAGGGTCGGAACGTCCCACATAAGTCTGGATGTCATTCATTATTTCAGTAGGGCTGTAACAAGTTGATAAATGAATCGCTACCAATAGGTTATTTAAATAGTTGGCAAAAAATGTTTAAGGTTGAGCATTATTTATTCAACCTTACAGACTTAAACATGCAGAGAGGTTATATGACTATTAGATAATTCGATACAGACTGCAGAATGAAAATGTGTTTACAAAGTCTTTGTAATAAAAAAATCCAATCTGCAGGGGCATCACTTGACCTTTGTTTTGGTCAAATACTGTAATTATAAAAAAACAAAAAACGTATAAACTGACCTTTTGGAATCCAAACTACTAATCAATTAAATGAAAGACTTGTCAGCCAAAAAAAAAAAACATGTTAATCACAGCCCTTGTATTTTTGTGTATGGGGTGCACAGTACAGCATACACTATTCAGCATTCCACACTGCGTGACATCGGTCTACTCTGTACACATGTGTATGACTGGAAGTAAAATTATATTGTAATGTCAAGTTCTTATACATATTGCACAGTGAAAATTGCCTGAAATGTTCCTTTGTTTGTCAAAACCCAAACCTGTCGCTGTCTGAACACATCCAACACCCTCAGGCTTTCCTTGCACAATTATTCGTCAAAATGAATTTCGAGTCACAACAACAATGCACTTCCATTTCTTTGGACAATAAAAGGCTCTACATTACGGTTATAGCGTCTCACATACTGCCCTGCCAATTCATGCAGTGTTTGTGTACAGGCATGTGTGCGGCAGGAAAGAGACACAGGGAGTCCCCCCCAGCACCCCCTTCCCACCCACTACAGCACATCTGGCCTTTATATCAGCCCTTTAATTAATCCTGAGTGAAGGCCAGCGAGTGACAGGCCGACTGGGCAGGCTCCAGCCAAAGACAGCCCCAGATTTATAACAAGTGAGCCCCGAGCGGAGGTGATTTATTTCAGTGGAGAAGAGGAGGCCTATATGGACACACAATCTACACTTTTACTCTGTAGGAGGGCCCAGACGCTAAGGTTAAGGGGCTGCTGAAGTGAAGAGGTGGCTTTCTAATAACTCGTAGCAGTTTCAAATAGGCAGTGTTCGTCTTACAGTTAGTCAGCAGTGTGTGTGGAGGAGTGGCAGAGGGGGTCTATGTATATAAGCAGAGGGAGGCAGAGTGTCCCTCCCAGGCATGTGCTGTCAGTCAGAGGCACTGCACTCTCCTTATCTTTTCTCTTCTAGTGTGCGGTAAATCCTCCTCCTGCTCATTTTGCTTCAACATGACAGCGGTTTGAACTGGGAATACAGGAGACGCCCCACACGTGTTTGGAGGGACATGATGGG
>JAPMNZ010953800.1:0-11974 GCA_029875035.1 Pomatoschistus microps | reverse complement strand
GAGACAGAGGCCAAAAATACATGCGTGTGAGAAATGGTGACAGAACTAAACGGTTAAATTGAGAAGGATGAACTAGTTGCATGGATCTGACGACATAGTTCTATATTTTGGGGCTTGATAGGAAGCTACCCTTGCTTTAAGTAGAAGTACAATGTGTGGTGAACTAAAGCAACTGCCGAAACTGAAAAAACTTGTGCCAAAAACAATTGAACACAGCAAGAACTCACAAAGCCTTGGTACATGCATCCAGTCCAACCATCTGCAGTAGCCTTGGATCTATGCATCAGTCAAACATATGGCTCTCAACTCCTGTTCCAGCCCATTTCAGCCTCTCTTGGGTTTACAAGCCTCCCCCACCCATTTAACGTTGCCTTCATGGGCGGCATAGCCAACCGATCCTACAGCCAATGCCAACAATTACATCAACTGCCACATTCCCCTCTTTTCCTCTTAAACCGCAGCCTATATAAGCTACCACCCTTGCAAATTGAAATCTCCACTTCTTTGATGCTGATGTAATTACATTTGAAAACAGCCACATGCTACATGCAACCGCAAACATCCAGTTCAAGCTAAAAAAAATATGTCAAACTTACCCTCTAAGGTGGTTCCTGTGCCCAGCAGAGGATCTCCAGCACCAGAACCGTAAATAGCGGCAACAAAGAGCTCGTACTCAGTGGCCGGGGTGAGGTCCCTTAGCTTGGCCTGGGTAGTGTCTCCTTTGACAGATATTTCTTTCCTGTCACCACCTTCGGCTGGTTTGTATGCGATCTGGTACTGAAGGACATTTCCAGGGGCCGCCTCCCATGCCACCTGCATAGTATTTATGGTTTCGTCAAATACCCTCAAGTTTCGGGGGGAGCCTCTCACTGAAAGAAACAAGAGGACAGTGTCAAAGATTGTGCATGGACACAAACTTCATCAAGTATAGAAATTGGTTTGATTTAGTATTTATTTTATTGGTAGAGCTCTCAGGACAGTGGATCAATAATTGTGAGCGATTTAACTTGATGGAATGATTATGATCGGTCCCCCATCACATGTAAATATCAATGTATGGTGTTGCATGGGTATACAACAATCAGAATATGAAAACACACTGTAAAACACGCACAAAAGTCCATTTAAAAGCACAGTTTAGTTCAGTGAGGATCAGACTTAATACTGGATTGAAGGAAGCTTGTCAGCCTAGACTTAAAAATCGCCAGGGCCTGTCTCACTCCTTCAGGAAAATTGTCCAAGATTTTAGGTGCATAGGTCTGATATACTGCCTTCTTACCAGTATGTGTATGTGCAACCTGTGTGTGAATTTCATTCAAAATGGATGTTTTATGTTCCTATTGTATGGTAATGTATGTATTGTTTTGATTACTGTAAAGAAATGTGTGGAATGATCAATAAATGATGAAAACAACAAAATATAATGAAGTAAAATGGCCACCAAAATTATGGAGTATAAGAGTTGGTTTATTGGTAGAGTTCTGATGACAGTGTGGTAATATGTGATGAGAACTGTGAGTCATTGTGAGGGATTGAACTTATTGATTATTATAATATCGGTAGAACATTTTAATACGGGTATGTCAAACCATACAGAGTCGCTTCCATACCTTCTTTGGTCGTGCCCTGCTCCTTCACCTCTTCTCCCACACCTCCAGCATACTCAGCCGCCACAGCCACGCGGTAAGTGGTTGCCGGGAGCAGTCCTTGGAGAACTATTGTCGTTTCTGGTCCACCGGTTTGCGTATTTTGTAAGGCGTAGTCCCCTCTGACTGGCACATAGGCAATATGGTACCGAATGACCGCACCGGGGGCCGCCTCCCAGGACACCCTGAAGCTGTTGGTCGTCTCTTCTGTAATTTGAATGTCTCTGACAGCACCTTGCTCTGAAAACACAGACATTACTTAGTACACAACTAGCTTATCCAAAACAATGATGCATCTAATTGACAGCACTTATACCTTCTAATGTAGTTTCTTCCCCGGACAAAGGAAAACTGTCTCCTCTGTCATACTGTGCAAACACTAGGACTTCATAACTAGTGACTGGAGTAAGATGGGGCAGAACAGCTGAGGTGGTCTCGCCTGGTAGCGCCATGGAAACATAGTCGCCCGTCACGTCTTCGGCCTTACGGAAACGCAGCAGGTAGGACAGTACGCTGGCTGTGGGGGCTCTCCATGTCGTACGGAAGCTTCTGGAGGTGACCTCAGAGAACTCCAAGTCAGAGGGTGGGAGAAGACCTGCAAGAAGAACGTCAATGAATACCTTGTTGGACGCCACAATTAATACTTCATATGAAAATGTTTTGGCGAACATACCCTATCGAGAATTGGACTACAGTACACCTTCTATATTACGGGTGTGCTAAAAAAAATTTTTGATCATATTTGTATTTTTTTAATCAGATTTCTTTTTGTAACATTTATGTTTTTATTTCAAGATTTTTTCTGATTTAGAAAAATAATATATTATTTTTGATTTGCTTATAATTTGGGTAGATTGGAATATAAATGTGCCAATAGTGTTACACTTGTTGAAAAGGGGCAAAGCATTAGTGTAAAGGGAACAAGACCTGTATTAGTGTAAAGATATGTGAAATTGTGTTCTTCGGGTTTGAAATAAATCGAAATAAATCCTTTATTTATTACTGACCCGTCTCATTTCAAAATATATACCAAATCGAAAGTCTCCTGTATCTAGATATGTGTCGTATCGCCAGGCTCTAAAAGCTACCCAGCCCTGTTCCCTCTCATCAAATCTATCATTGTTTGCTTTATTAACACCATGCATTTGGATATAATGTCATTCTACTCACTCTTCTTGATGATGTTGAGCAGCTCCTGTTCGATGCGCAGACAGATGGACTGAGTCAGCTCTTTGGAAATCCTCTGGAAAGCATCAAAGTCCTCCACCTCGAAGACGTGAGTGTCCGATGGGGGATTAGCGATGGCTTCCAGTTCGGATCTGACGGCATCCTTAACACCCACGGCAAAAATCTCCACATCAGTATTCCTCAGTTTGGTGGCGGCGTCCTTAAAAGAATCCGAAGACTTTCCATCCGTGATTAGCACCATGACGCGTGGAACGTTGTCCCTGGCTCCGCGGGAGGGGATAAAGATCTTCTCTCGGACGTAGGTCATGGCTCTTCCGGTGTTGGTGGAGCCTCCTCGGTACGGGAAAGTGCGCACGGCTTTTACCACAGCGCTGAGGTCGTGGTGGGTGTTCAAGGCAAACTCGGTGTGGGGGTCGCGGCTGTACTGCACCAGGCTGATCTGCACCTTGTTCGGGCCGATGTCGAAAGATGTGACCAGGACCTCCAAAAACGCACGGACCTTGGCAAAGTTTTGTAATCCAATACTGTACGAGCCATCGACCAGGAGAACCACGTCGGCCTGGACATCCACTCCCAGAGAACATTCTGGAAAATCAATAAGAGGTCACATAAGTATAGCCTCCGGTCTCAGTTTCAACCTCAAAATCACACTTGCCTGTAGACACTTTGATTGGCTGGGTTTTCTCCATGGCAACGAGGGGCTCACTGGGGGTCAGACCTTTCAGGGCAAAGAGGCTGACCTCATAATCGGTCTCGGGGGAGAGGTCCCGCACGTTGATGGATGTCTGTGTGTGACTGATGTACAGCTCCTGCCGCTTCATGCCGGGCACCATGGGGATCAGGGTGAGCTTGTATCCTGTGATGTCACCGGGAGAGGCGTCCCAAGTCACCCGCATCGACTTGGAGGCTATTTCTGTCACCAGCAAGTTGGTGGGTGGCTCAACAACTAGAGGGAAATCCAAGTGAGAATAAACTAAGAGACGTCATACAAAAACAAAAAAAGCAACTACAGCAAACACACAATAACACACACAAGAGGTTTCTAATTAAGCCTGCTTTAGACTTGTTTTAGTCCTAATTGGTGAAACAAGATAGTATCATCTTTTTGGTTTAGTCTTTAAGCGCTTCACACTTGGTTGGTCTGGTTCATCTTAACTGGAAATACTTTTTGACTTGGGGCCTCATTGGGGGTTATTTGATAGGGACAAGTATGTTTTATGAGCACATTACACACTTTCTTCTCAATTCTCAGTGTCCATCCCAGTTGGGCAATAAAACGGTCCAGAAGATCAGAGATGGTCACGTGTCTGACCTCTCATTTTTGGATGTAAAACCACCAAACAAGAGAACAGGTAACCACTGGTCACTTTAGTCAGTTCACATATTTTGAAACAGATCCGTGAAGTTCTTTTTTTTTTCCTCAAATGATCCAGGATTGGTTCAGCTAAAGTGTACCAGACAAAAGTGAGGATGCTTTAAGTTGATCAATGTGTCCAACTCTTAGCATAGTTCTAGAATAGATTTTCACTTAAGGTTTTATTCACTTAAGGTTTCACTTTTTTTGTCAGCCAACTGATGACTGAACCAAGCCAAAAATGTGAAACATAAACCTAATACTGTCAACTTCTTTCAACGCGCTCCAAACACATACTTTGATTTGATTTTCTTCCTTTGTGGCGTTATACAGTATAGTTATCAATTACAGAGAAATGAAATCAGTCAGCAGAGGCCAACACTACAGAGCCTCAGCTTCACAAAGATTGTATTTGTCAAGCCTATGTCTTGACTTGATCATTTTTGACTTGAGTAATCCTTGCTCAGCACTGTTCATACCGGGACAGCCTCACATAACAGTCTCCAGGAGCCACATGCAGTCATAAAGCAAGTCATTTCCACTCACGTTCTTCCCCACTGACCAGAGCACTGAGCTGCTCATCCACCCCGGAGCACACCTCGGAGATGATTTTCTTTTGCACGTCTTGGATCTGATTGAAGTTCGGCACATTGTACACGTGTTTGCTGTGAGGTGTGGAAGCCATTTCCCTCAGCTCATCCTCATCTGCTCCTTTGATGCCTAAAATGAAAAGCATTGGAAGGCGCACACATCAATGACAAGCCATATGTTTTTCACTTTTTTGATGCAGATGCCGTCAAAAGCCTGTTTTTTACAGTTTTGGAAAGCGAAATGACTTCAGTTAAAATTGACCTTGCAATGAACAACTCAGGGAAAATAATATATCTTTCCATGATTCTCACATGGAAGAACTATCTAACAGAACAGAGAATAATAAAACATACCTAGGACAAATATTTCCACTCCAATGTTCCTAAGCCTTCTAGCATGCTCCTCCACTGGGTCCTGGGACTTTCCGTCGGTTATGATCATGGCTACTTTTGGGAAACCATCTCGCGATCCAGCCGACTCCGTGAAGATGTTATTGAGCAGGTATTCGATGGCCTCGCCTGTCCACGGAAAGAATCATGTTAAATTTCCTAAAAATGTTCACTAAACCAACACAAGCCAATTGAAAACAGATGAATCACACTGAAAATACAAGCACTTATAATAGCTTGCATTCATTTTTCAGTTGGAGGGAAAAAAATCCAGACGGTTTCCCAGATCATTATTTGATAGTGATTAGATTCCCAAACCCGCCATTTTATTTGTAAGTCCATTCTACTGGTCAACATGGATACATTTTTTGTCACCACTTCTAGACATCTAGAATCACAGATATGGAAGTTGATGTACTGACAAAGAAGATGTGAAACTTTTTCCTAATGTGTTTTATTTCATCTCTCTCAGTTCCGTTAATCTTAATATTTTGTTTTTGTAATCAATAGAATCCTAGGGTTTTGTTTCTTTTTCAATGTCACAAAGATATGCACACAATTTCAATGTATATGTGAAAAATACATGGAACTGAATGGCCGGGAAGTACAGAGACTTTAGCTCTACAATAAAACTAGTTGTGTATCATAGTTACCAGGAAAGATATTTCAGCTGCCTTCCACCACACTGCATACCTGTCATTGTGTTCCCCCCTTTGTATGGCAGAGTGTTGATGGCCTGGAGCACCTCCCCTCGTCGGGTGTACTGGGTGAGTGTGAACTCTGTGCGGGTGTCCGTGCTGTACTGGACAACAGCCACGCGAGTTTTGTCCGCCCCGATGTCGAAGGCTCCGGCCAGGGCCCCGATGAAGCTGCGAATGTGCTGGAAGTTCTCCCTACCCACACTCCACGAGCCATCCACCAGAAACACCAAGTCTGCGATGGCACTGACGGAGCACTCTGAGGGGAGAAAGATGGACACGTTGGATCCAGGACAAGATTATCAAAACTTATGGTCATTGGTCATCTGCCCTTATGGACCAATACCAATGAGTTTTCTGTTTTATTTCTTGTGTTTTAACTGTTTGATTCTCTGATCTGTGTTGGCGACGTCAACAGTTTTGTAAAGTCCTTACTCTAGGGCAGCAGGGCTATCGAAGAATACATTGAATTGAATATTAAAGAATAAATAAAACACATATATTTTGTCCATTCAAAATTTTAATGAGACTTTTTACTATGTCATTTCATGTTTTAGAGTGTGAAATATCATCTTGAATTGAACATATATGGTGAAACAAGTATGAAGGAAGTAAAAAAATAAAATGCTTCCACCTGTGGCTCTGTATGCAACCACCAGAGGGAGAAGTGGATTTATTNTTTTTTTTTTTATTTTTTTTTTCACTTTTAATATTTGGCTGCATGTCATAACAGGAAATATACAATGTTTCATAGAAAAGTTTTAACAGTTTTTTTTTATCCTGCCAACACAGCTCTGCAATTGTAAAGAATGTAATTTCAGTTGAGAAATTGCCAAAACAAATGTATTAGCAAAACAATATGGGTTTTTGGTGTGATGTCATAGTGGTCCAATGACATCATACTATCACAGGACTGAGACTTTTAGACAGAAGGGGAGGAGTTACTTGTTTGTGCCTGAAATTCCTGACATTAGTGCATGGACGGAAAAAAACAACGCTCTCCAGGTCTGTGACAGAGGGAACAATGTTGTAACATGATTGAAAACTCAAAATATGTCTCCTTTAAATGCAGCTACAAGACTTGCAAGACTGATTTATTCCGAGTGACTTTCAGCAAAGAAATATGCTTATGTTAGGGAAACATTTTCTACCGGTCCGTTCCTTCATCTGTCCGTCTAAATAAAATCAAATTCATGACAGATTTTTGGACCAGAAATCACATTCTCACATCAAAGGAAATATGCAGCAGTGCCAAACAGTGGGCTGGTTTTGTCATTTCGACAAGCAGAGGCGTTTAATTGTGGCTTTATAGACTAAACATTTAGCAGAAGTTCCACCTCATTTTTCAGATTCCTAATCCCATGGGCTTTAAATCACGAACTTGGCTTTTGGATGAGTCTATAAAGATCATTTTCCAGGATTATAAGGATGAAACTTAAAGCTTTATTCCCTTAAGATATTCTATACATAAACGCCATGATGTCACTTTGAAAATAATACATCAAATTTGAGGTTTAAGCCTGAAAAAAATCGCCTGTTTACTTATAATTTAGGGTTTATGGACGGTCTGGCTGTATTAGGAAAAGTTCCATTTGAGGCGAACAGTTGAGGTAAAATAAAAATTGAAAATTCTCTCAAAACACATGGACCACCAACAACTGGAAGGAAAACTGATTTTAAGCCAGTTTCTTAAGAGCAACTTTTAACCATTTCGTAACTGGCACAGTATATGTACGTGGCAGTATGCAGACGTCAATCCCCAAGCCTCCTGCCTTTTTTTTTTCTATGACGCAAAACCGTAACTAGCTTGAAGCCTCTTTCTTGATGCACAATCTGGTTCTAATTAACAAAAGCCATATGTGGCCTTTTCACTGTTGGGGCCTGTCTGCTTAGTCTATAGTAGGCAGCAGGTAAAAATGTAAAGTCTGAGCAAATTATTCCACATCGGGCAATAATATGAACTTGACATTATGTGCGGAGGAAAAAGTAAAGGAAAAAGCTTATTAGAAAACCACATCGAAGAAAGACAAGGATTGTTGTTGACACTACAGTAAACATACTCACTCAGAGCGTCTGTCTGCGGCCTTCGGACACGACCGCTGCTGTTGCTGGACTGGACTGAGGAAAGGGGAAAAAAAGTCACTAAAATGAAAAATATATTATACAACGCTGGTGGTGTGAGAGCTACGACTTACTGGTGACCTGTCCAAAGATCGGTATGCTTTCTTCTGAGCCATAAAAGGAGTTTATGGACACCGAATAATCCAAATCAGGGGTTAGGTTTGTAAGGGAGGTCATTGTGGCATCTGCAGCAAGGTTAAAATCTCGAACTGGCTCATCTAAAAGACAAAGGAGGTGCATAAGCTTCATTCCAATGTTTGAACATTAACTGAAACTAGTACTATTGTTCAACGGTAAGAATCTGTATCCATAAAAAATTTTGTTATGTCGGTGTGGTGGGGGTCTAAATGTTTTCTTCTTCACTTCTTGGCAAATTGTAAATAAAGATGTTAATACTTATCAACACATAGTGAAATGTTTAGATACCGCTTGTATGTATGTATGCGTATGTATTCATGTGTATGTATAGTGTATTTGTATATATTCTGTATGTGCAGGAAATAATAATCATTGCAATGGTATCTCTATAAAGATACAATTTCAAAGCTTTCATTGAAAATACTGTAAACTACTTGACTGATGTAACAATTTCTGCTCAAATGAATGAATAACATTTTTACATGCAAAAGGACTATTTGTTCAGTTGTCTTACCTGCATCTGATACGACTTGTATTCTAAAGCCCTCTATTGTGGTAGAGGGTCTCAACCATGTCATTTCCACTGTGTTTTCATTTAGAATTTTAAATTTCATGTTTGACGGGGGTTCCACTGCAAGATGAAAAGAAGACAGTTTGAATCTCAGAAATCTCCAAATGCTGTATGCTATTTGTGATCAATAAAGTTATGTTATAGGTTCCAACAACAAACACTTCATGACAGAAGTAACTGCTCTTGTTGTCGGGTGGGTGCACACATACAGTATTTGTGAGAGAACAGGACATTGTGAGAAGTGTGAGAAGCCACTTTTGAGTTAAAATGGCATTTGAGTTGCTGGACCTGGTCTGCAGCTCAAGCACCAGCATATGCAACATCTGCATACATCCAAACAATGAGTGAACCATCCACACATGCTGAGTGCATCATGCCCCACCTCCACAGGCCCGGGTTACCATGAGGTGGGCCGAGACAGTGACTTCACTTTCACTGGAGTGATTATATGGAGATCAAGCTGTCTTTCACATCCAGACAAAAGTGAACCGGATATGTTCTATATACATCGTATATAAACATATTTCACGGAGGATTGCCGGCTTGTTATTTGAAGTTACTCCACAAAGGCGAGTCAAATACATCCATTGCAGACGTGTTACACAATATGTCACAGACTATTTGTGTAGTTCTCATGAGTAAGAATAATGCAAACACTACTCAAAAATAAATGGCAAAGATGAGTCCATAGAAATAAAAATAATCATTATCAGAGGATTGCACTGAGCGACTGATCACAACGTCATGCATCATGTACATGAGAAAGTTGTTTATTTCAACAACTTTGACTGATACAACAGTAGGTTCCATGTACAGTTGAGACCACACAGACACAAAGGACGAGATATTTTAAAATGATATTCTTCTGACCACTGTGAGCTACACGACTGAATATATCACTTTTGGTCTTTTCAGTGTAATTAACATAAAATAAGTGTTGTTATTTATGGAATTCTATGTGGTGTTAAATTGTTTGTACAACAAAGAATATTATAAATGTTTTATAAATGTTCAATTAACTATTCTATTCAGGATCTTAGTTACTGTACAAGAATTTAAATGAAAAACACTCAGTAATTGAGGTAGACAACGAGCATGTTCTAAGCAGCACTACTAATAGCAGTAATCTAAAGCAGACACAGCAGAGAAGAATATCAGTGTAAAATATTACTTCAAGAAGAAGTCATTGTTTCCGACACTGAGTGCACAGGCAGACGACAAACAACAGCCCACCACAGACTGTTAGTGGGATTGGAGAATCACCAACCTGGCACATCAACTCAAGGAGTCCCGCTGGACTGCATTCCCAGTCCTTTTCCACGCGTCCACTCAAAGAGTATGTAGTTAGAAACACTGGGAGACTACATCAAGTTATTGGAGGTGATGGATTCTGCTTTAAGTGGGTATTTTTATGGTTTGTCCACATTGTAATCGTTGGTATGTAACTTTTATGACGCTTTTGAACTGGTCTTATTGCTGTCTGCTCCATCAGTTGCTCATAAAGGTCCCCTCTGCAGCTCCAGGGCCCAGGTCTGGCTACTGTTGTGTTAGGACCCAAGTCTCCAGAGCTGCAGCCAAGCAGCAGTCTGGGCCTGAGCAGCTGCCAGAGGACAGACCAGAGGAGGAGCGAAGAACACCAACTCTCCCAAAGAGGCAGGGAAGACGCCAGAATCATTCCACAACATGTGCTGACATTAAACATTACTGCATATTACTTTCCATACGTATTGCAACTCAGCACTTTTCTCAAGCCCACAAAGAGGCAGCAGAAAGGCTCTTTGTCTTTGTGCTGTCTAACTATTAATTTGCGATTCTCGTATTTCATCTTTCCATTCCACTGGAGATACGTGAAGGAGAGTTGCATCCTGCCAAAGACCGATCAAGGAGGAAAATCTAAAGATTTCCACATCTGCTCCTTTTATTTTCCTTAATTTTTGCGTTGGAAGTTTGCATACAAAATCAACATGTCACTGTAGAAGTGATGGACAGAAAGAATATATACTTTTTCTCATAACTCTGGTGACATTTAGGTAAATGACTTTACTTTTCAGTTTAGAAGCACTTTTCACATCACAGAAGCACACATTACTAAATCCACAAGGAAACTGTTTGGACACAAGCACCAATGAAAGCCACTAACTAAAGGTCTCACCATGAGATCTTAGTAGTAACAACAAACACACGTATAATACTACTCCATCCCATTGGTGCTCATTGGCTTTGCCAATTAAGAAATTAATAATTATTAAGTTGTTTGAAAATATAAATTGTTAAGTTATTTGATTGCCCATATCAAGTTTCCTTGTGATCCACAAATGAATACAGTCCCAAAAAGAACACGCATAAAAACACTTTATTTTCTTACCAAACACAGTTGTAGTATTTCTGCAATAACATGAAACAGCTTATGACTTAGACACAACAGCAGATGAGAGACAGAGGAAAGGCAGAGGGAGTGTGTCCATGTGTGTGTGTCCATGTGTGTGTGTGTGTGCGGTGACTGCCAGGTTCCATTTACCTTGAGCGTCTATGGAGGAGAGCAAAGCTGCAAAGAGGGCAGCTGTGGCCACTGACAGCCCTATCTTCATGTTTAGCCCTTTATATCGTCAGCAGTGCATCAATCAGTCTGAGGATGAAGGAGAGATGTATTAGGACCGTGTTGAGGCTTTATGTCCAAACACCGGCATCAGAGCCACGGGATCGGCTGGAGCAACATGAAAGGCACTGGACAAGACAATAAACAAGAAGCACCCAGAGCTAGCAGGCAACGCCTTTGAACGTGCTTCATCCAAACATCTCAGTTTGATCAGAGTAATAGATGCTGCTGTTATTACCAGACTAAAGAAACTCCACACTCAGACAGGCTTACACAACACATGCCACACCTTGCAGCCAGCTGATGCCGACACAAAGCAAACTTCAATCAAAGCTATTAGGAAAATTACTAGTGAGCACAAGTCTTCATAGAGATGGCTCTATTTTGTATGCTTTTTACTGAGGAACCTAAAACCAATTATAATCACTTTGGTAACGGGTAGATTGAACCAACATGATTCCATCTACAACTTTGCTTTCATAATACTCATCGTTTCTATGTTGCTGTATCTTTTCATAATGATCCTATAGGAAACTCAAATTTACAAATGTCTCTCTTATAATTTAAACACATACCCCTACATATAATAGAGTAGACCGAGTGCTCCGCCTGGTGTACGAGGGAAGAACTACAGAAGCCAAAGTCTTGAACAAATCCAAACTTTGTGAAAATTTAATAACTG
>JAPMNZ010953797.1:0-19557 GCA_029875035.1 Pomatoschistus microps | reverse complement strand
CACTCAAATAACGGCTCAGCGTTGACCTTTTGCACATGGGGTTTCCTGGAGCCTTCTCATGTAGCACCCTGTCCTTACTTCACACCCAGACCCCAGGGCATCTTGGCTTTATTGTCCTCCTGGCGATGGGGTAATCATGACAGGTGTGGAATGTATCAACAAGCCATGGCATTGGTTATGTTTTAACTATAAGAAGTGCAGTTACTTACAACAATCAATCATATCAACAATTAATCATATTTGTAATTTACAATAATTAAACAATACTGCACTACTACCACCATTTTGGCTGTATCTGAAGCCAGGTTGTGGAAGCAGCTGTCTTCAACCAGTCCTTCCTCCACCCGACCCCCATGAAACCCACCCCCTCCATATAGATCAGGGTTACCCACACTTCATCCAACCAAGATGTATTTTTCCAGCCACACATGAGCCAATCTGCCTGTGTTAAGTGAGACCATAACAATTCATCCATGGTTTGCCATAGGAGACCTAACCAGGGTGCACCAGGCTTCCCTCATACAGCCACAAACTCCTCCACCACATTGAACATTTTCTCACTGTGTGACTCATAAGGGTTCTCTTCATCTTATCTCAAAAGTTTAGTGTTGCAAGTCATATAGTTCTTAATATTACGGTTAATTATTACGTACATCCAGATAATCACTCCACCCCCTGTGGTCACCTGCCTCCCACTCTCCACTCCCACAATCCTCTTTTTCCAAACCATGTCAATACCAATGTGTAAAGGTCACCCTGGCAACAGAGAGTCAGCGGTCGATAGAGAAATAAATAAGCAGAAAGAAAAGGGAGAGAGGAGTGATGGAGGGCAGAGCCTGGTGATCGCGGGGTTAACTACAGGCCAACATCTCCAAAGCACACTCCAAAGGCTGCAGTGTCTGGGGGAGATCAGGCTTTCACTTTCCTTGCTCTGTCTTTGTATGTATGTCTCCATTGCCAGGTATTATTCCCTCTTTGTGACTGGTCCTTTTAGTGCGCTATTGTTGGATGTATTATAGACGGGAGCCTTTGTCACTCCCTCCACTTTCCTCTATAGGGATAAACTCTGGTCTACTTGGGTTATTAAAAACTATTGCAACAGCAATGTCTGTACTATCTATATTTGTCTGTCTGTTAAGTTATAAAAGTCGAAGACCCCAACTGTTGTGTGTCCGTTCTAAAAATACAGTGGGAGGCAAGCATTTAAGAGAAGGGCGCGGGAATTCAGTGGGAGAAGACAAGTGTCTGGTTGTTTAGTGTGAATCCTCAGATTGTGAACCTCTAGTCTTTGTGAGTGTGTGCTCCTCTGGGCCACACATGGGTCATTGGAGGCCTTAGCTCCAGAGCTCCAAAAATGGGCAGCCTATCCAGGTCTGCTGTGGACCATAGACAATCAGGCATTCTGTGTGTGAGAGGTAGGCGGGGTGTATTTCCTGGACGTGGGACTGATTTTTCAGGCCCGGGGCCAGACAGAAGGGTGGCCTTTGTTCCTGAGTTGAATGACACTGCTGACTAAGAACAGGCCGAGGGCAGTGAGAAGTGGAGTGGGCTCTATTTGTGTTCTTCACTGGCTTTCTTCACACTCTGCAGATGTAAAAGTCCCAGTGTTGGAGAATAGCGAAAGACTTCATAACACAATTATGGGTTTCAAGTAGAAGGGGGTTCTGGTTCTGTCTGTTTGGAATGGTCCAATCAGAAAGGCTTGCAGTTTGCTCATTGTAAAACTCAAAGGTGTAGTAATTGAACAGAAGTAAATAACGCTGTTCCTTTGTTGTTTCCTCAGGTCAGTGACTTCCTGTCAGGCCGTTCTCCGCTCACCCTGGCGCTGCGCGTAGGAGACCACATGATGTTTGTGCAGTTGCAATTGGCTGCGCAGCAGTCTGGAGGACCCCAGCTCCAGCACAGACATGTCATCACTCGGGGCAGTGGGGAAAGCAGCGTGGCACAGCCCACTGGACAGCCTCGTGTGCCCAACCCGCACCCCCACTCGCAGCATCCACACAGCCCCAGCTCACACGTGCCCTCAGCCCAAACTTCCTCCACCCCTCCTTCAGTGCCCGTGTCCTTCCCCATGCCCTCCACGCACCACCAGCCTCTACCTCCCATGTACCACCCGTCCACCACATCTGCTCACTGTAGTCCCCCAACTCCGCCTCCCATGCCCCACTCCCCTCGGCCGTCCCACATGCCCACAAGTCTGTTTCGATCTCCAGCGCATCACCACCATCATCACTACTACCACCAGCCTTCGTCAAGCCAGTCCAGCCACAGCATGAGCCAGCCCAGCCCTGTAGCCCCAGTCCTGTGCCCAGAGGTGAGCTCTTCTGAAATACTACTTTATATTTGTACATTTCTAATACATGAAAACAAAGGTCTGGTGTAATGTTCTGATTAAGGAAATGTCAGACTTTAGCGATCAACCTACGTTTATTATTTTACAATAATAAAAAGAACAATGAATGCAAGCCGTTAACATGCTTCAGGTGTTCACACAAGTTTACTATAACCTAGTTTGGTCATAGTGCGTATTTACGGACCAGGTAAACCAGATTCTTGTCACTTGATAGGCCGAGAAAAGATTAGGTTTCCTGCTTACTGTATATAGACGGGTACTTTTGGCTCAAAGGTTACCCAATGGTGTGCTCAAACATTATGAATGCTATATGTTGCTATGTTGAAGTGTCAATACCACAAGGGTCAGCTGTGATGTCACTGAGACACTGATTAGCTGTGTTTTAATTTGCTATCCATATCTATGTCTCCTTTAGGCAAACTGCAGCTCCACCACCAGCCCAAATAGTGGCAGCAGCTCCTCCTCCCGCTCCTCCTCCTCCTCCTCCTCCTCCTCCCGCAAACCTGGAGCCATCATTGAGAGCTTTGTGAACCATGCTCCCGGAGTTTTCTCAGGGACTTTTTCAGGTAAACATGTCTATGGCATATTAAATAAAGAAAGGAGAAGCAATTCATGATGAAGTAAAACATTTCTTTAGAACATAAATAAACTTCTGTCTTACACTCTTTTTCAGGCACATTGCACCCAAACTGCCAGGACAGCACAGGACGTCCCAGGCGAGATATTAGTACCATCCTTCAAATCCTAAATGATCTATTGAGTGCGACTCGTCACTACCAGGGCATGCCCCCGTCTCTGACACAGCTGCGATACCAGACCCAATGTGGATCGCCCACAACTCTATCTCCGCCACCATCACCCCCGGTTACTGGCATGGCAGAGCTCGCTGCCAAAGCTACCTCAGTGCCCTCCTGCAGCCGCAGCAGCCCCCCTCCAGCCCTCCATCCTCTGGTGCAGTGTCAGAGCGAGATCCACATGTGCAAGCCTCCTGGTGAGTGACTGCAGTTTGATCCTGCTCATGCATGTTATAAAGACATGTGTCATGTTATGTTGTAAGCAGTCCTTCCAGCTCTGGGAGACAGATGTTTCTATACACTTGAAGTTCATAAACTAAGCTCATATTTCACACAATACTTACTGCAATCTCACTAGAGGTAATTGTCAGTTCATTGTCTGTTTATCTTCTTGATAAAGTATGAGTCACTGCTGTTACTATTAACATGTTAATTGAGCAGTTACTTTGTACCAAGCAGTCAAATGAAAGAATAGATGCACTCATATCTCCCGGGAGAACAAAGGTGGAGGGGCTGGAGCAGAGAAGGGGATCCCCTCTGCAACGCTACACTCTGCAGACCTGTTCAGTCAGGTCTACTTGTCAGTTTGTGCAGGATGCTTTAGTTGTGTGCACCAAGGAGATAGTTTTACCCCTTCAAGCCTGGGCCGGGCTATGTTTAGATAAGATTAGGCTTTGAGTGTTGAATCTAGCTCCTAAAGAAAGGCTACAGCTGGGGCATGTATAGGCCCTGGCTGAACCGAGAGTCAAACCTTGACATACCCAGGCCCAAGGGTTGGGGCAGGGCAGCTATGTGCAGTTCAGATTATACACTGGGGGGGCTGTTTCCTTGAGAAAGACACAGGATGTGGAGTATCAGACAGATGTCCAGCATTGATAACATTCAGTCAATGTTGTAAGGTTAGACTTGCTGTGCTGGGAGAAACAGCATTGTCCTCTGCTGCCTTCTTATCTCCTGGTGAGGAAATTGAGCTACTGTGGTGAGCTGTGGGTACATTTTGTTGAATAGTCCGACAGAAATGGCTCTCTCTTGCTGTGATTAATGTTTAATGTTTTCTTTTGTTTAGAAAAGCAAGTGCATACACTTCTATTGTAACTGGCCGCTTTGTCCTCTTTGCTTTATGGCCCTGTGCACAAGTAGAATGAACTGGTTAAGTCATTGCAGTCGTACGAGTTGGCTGCAATTTATAGGCACTGTTGTGTATTTTGTGTATCACAGAGTGGCCTTTCAAGCACACACTGAACAGATGGAATAACACAGGGTTATTTTTCTAACTCAGGGAAGACCTCCGCTCATCGCCCCCTCCTCCTCTTCCTCTACTCAGCTCTCTCGTTCACATTCTGCAGCCCACGCCACTGTTTCCCCCATTTGCTGTCCAAAAAAAGTCCTGCTGTAAAATCCATCTCTCTTCCTCATAATCACCCCCTCTTTCTTCCCATGTCTGCGTTGTGCATCAATACATTGTCTGTGCACATTTGGCCTTTAAATAGAAAAATGTATTCCAATATGCAACCCTGAATAAGAATTTGCTTTGTGTGAAAAAGGTCAGTGAGAGGCGGGGAATGACAGTGAAGGGGGGGGGCTTCTTAAATCCACAACACTGGACATGTTCACTAATTAGCCCACACTTCCAGTATGGTGACCCTTTTCCTTCTTTAAAGATTACTTCATAACATAGTGAAAAGGAAACTGGTAAAGGAAACTCGACTTTCCACTACATTTATTGACATTGGTCATCTACCCCTTATCAACCAATGACTATGTGTTTGATTCTCTGAACGGTTTTGTAAAGTCCTCAGAGATAACTACTGCTGGGATTTAGGGCTATACAAGAAAAATTTGAATTGAAAACTTTTTGTGGAAATTCTTGTGACAAAGCTGATGACTAAGCAGATCCTTGTACTCTTTACTTTCACATATCTATGCACGAACACAAGATTCAAAAGGGGTTGGATGAAGCAGATTTTGTTCCAGACCCCTCTCACCATTCAACACAAGAATACCCACAATACAATATGCAATTAATCAACAAACAGAATACATATTTGTCACTATGCGGTACAAAGAGTAATATACAATACCCTACCATGGGGTATTATCAGCAGATGCCCGATATAGGATTCAACATAGCCACTTAACTTCCCTTCACAGAAATTCACTCAGCTAACTGGAACAACTCGCCGCTTCCCATGTGCTTGAAAATGGTGTGCACGCAGGTTGAGACAGCCCTCTTGAAAATGTCACATAGCTCGGCTGTCTCTTGAGAGCCTTTACCCTTTCCTATTGCAAGTTCATGCGCAAGGGGGAGATGACAAGCGTAAATAAAAAGCTCTGAAACATACACACGGGAACACATACTTGACCACAATTGCCCGCTTTAAAGGCCAGCGCTGTGGTTTGGTGGCTGCACTCTGTAGTTTTTGCTGACAGAGATTATGTGACAAGGTTGGATTTTTGAACAAGCTTTTGCGATGTCCCGCCAGGCTGACTCTTAGCTACATTCCAGCCCCTCCTTCCTCGAGCCTGTGTGCCGTTGTCTAGGGGCCTATGGGGGACAGGGGCCGCACACAGGGCACCGGGCAGGCCCTTTGTGGGATGGAGGTAGGGGGCTGAAGAGTAGATTAGCGATGAGCTTTTAGTTCCTCTGCAGCTGCTTTTGGGGAAGGACTCTGCTATGTGACAACGTGTGGGAAATTATATGTATTTCATAATATTCAAGGGATGTAATCGACCACAGAAACCCCTGCTTGGTAAATAGATGCCAAGTTGATAAACAAAGGGATTGCGGTAAAAGTTATGAAAACGATTATAACCTGACCTAAAATGTTCTCACTTACTGTAACTTTTGGATAAAATCACACACAAAATTGCTGTAATAAGGTATTGAGAATCCAGATCTGGTTTGAATTTTAAAGTAAATACCAAAATCTTCATCTTCATCAATTTGCTCCATAGCTTCTGATTTATTATTTTCACATCCTTGACGTAATTTGTTAAGGACTTAGTGAAAATTTTGTAGAAATCCAAGAATACTAGAAATGTTAAAAACGTTTTTTGATAGACATTTTTGTATGCATGCCTTTTGTATATTGTTTTTACTATTAACTATCTATGTTTTACTTTATTGCGCCATGTTATTGCGCCATGTTGTTACACCCTAAGCCGAAGCAAATCCCTTGTGTTTGACTTCCTGTTGCTTACAATAACGATACAATAATTCTGATTCTGATCCTAAACTATTGAAAAGAAAATGATTTGACTAAACAACTAAAGACGGCCTGTCCTAATATATACAGTACTACATTTTGTCAGACCGCCCCGCTACTTATTGGGGTTACACGCATGAATAACAAAATGATCTGCAATGGTAACATTATTTCCGCCTCATTTTTGTACCTCCTCGGCTTAGCATGGGCTAGACAGTTGGGGGCTGGAGCGTGCCCCTATACCAATCACTGACTTATTTAAGCACATTATCCGCTATACAGCTTTGGTACGCATCTACGCGGTAACATGCCCTGCCGGTGTGTCTGTGCCAATGCCCCAGCGACAACAACAGCAGCACACAGCGATCTGGCAAAAGCAGCCAAGCACATCAGGTGCCCTTTCATACTCGACAAGGAGAGGAGTGACTGAGCAGTAGAGAGGGAGAGAGAAAGAGAGAGAGAGAGAGAAGGAATGCAAATTACGTCTAAAAGTCATTGAAGAGCTTGTGTCCCTGCAGGGCTGTCGCTGCCTTTTATAGTCTGTCAAAATGTGTTCTCACTACCCTGTATAGGACTGGTACCGTCACTTTAGTGCGTTTTTAAATAAGAAAATTCACCCTATTATGAATTCACACTGTTTGCTTCTGCACGTCTCTAACCCACACATCATCTGACTTTGCTGCAATGTGAATCTCCATTTCTATCTCTTATTATTCTTGTGTTGCCCACATCCCCTCCCTCCCTCCTCTCGTTTCCCCCGGTTCCCTGGATGCTGAGCAAACACAATGTTCTCTCTGCAAGATCACAAGACTTATCAAGGCAAACAAACAAACAACAGCACTAAGACAACTGCAAATGAAGGCCAATCTTTATACAATCAATAGTAGAAGAAGCTCCTTTAATCTCCCCCTGCGTCCCGCACGCTGCACCCCTCCTTCTCCTGTCCTGCTCCCTATCTCCGTCCAGGCCTCGTGTTGCTGGGCTGGGCTCAAAGGCAAGGAAAACTGACTGACGCATCGATTATTCATAGATCACCCCTTCTTTCTTTTTCTCTCTTGTCCATTGCTTCGCCCGCAGTGCCTCATTGTTTAATACTCTGAGAAGGAGGAGTTTGGGGATACCTGAAGCAGAAAATTTATATATATATAACTATCTCTATAGCTTTGGTTTGTTGTGTTTTTGTATGTATGATTATATGGTCATAAGGGTTGGCAATCTTTAGTTGTTTAGTCAAAACAAGATAAAACTAAAAATAAATATTTATGGAGACAAAAGGCTGAGTATTTTAGTAATTATGTTGCTATTCAAGCCAGATAAAACTCAAAATTCAGCAATCGAATGCCCTATTGTTTGTTATTTGTCAAATTTGAGTTTTGTGAGTGTGTAATATTTATAGTCGTCTTATTGATCGCCAAGTTGACCAAGAAGTTATTTGGTCCACTACAGCCCTATACGCATTGATTAGGTTTGTTGTTCCAATTCTGTACTTTTACAATACAACCTTCTGCAGCTGTATCCATGGTTTCTACATACAGTGGGTTACATTGACTTTTAAAGATTTCCATCAGACACTTTTTACGAGGCCACACTTCCAAGCCCTGTAATCCAGTTTTCCGTAGTGTCATTCTAACCTTCCATGCCCATCCCCACATTAAAGGGCTTTTTTTCTCTATCTTTTTTTTGCGTTTCCTGTTGGCTCATTTCTGTGGCACCACTCTCTCACTCCCTGGCCAGGTCCTCCAAGGTTATTGTGCTCACGTCAAGAGCCGGTATTCGCAGCAGGGCTCTGGGCCAGCCGTGTGTATCTCCGTGTATAGTCTGTCCTTCGTAGCCAGCACTAATAATAGCCCCACTGTCATAAACATAGTCTGGAGATCCCTGTGGCCAGCTGTGTCCGGCCGTCCGCCCAGGGCTCCGGTAGTGACGCTCATGAATGAACGAGCTGCACACACGCACACACGTTTGGTGCAGCTCCAAGCACATTCCCGGAACACTTGCCAAGCCAAAGACCAAGGCCTCCTACAGCAACGCCAAACTGCTTTTTAATGCTCACTTGTGGCTAAAATATGGTCAGTGGATTCATATTCTTCCCGACCGAAAAATAAACAATAGAAGATAGTCATCATAGCATAAAGGGAGTTTATGAACTTTTTGATTATCTGAATTGATCCCCACCCTGTCTGCCTGTACTGTACGTCTATGAAAAGATAAATGTGCAATTTACAGCTTTACTGAGTTTCAACACAGTTATGTTTTTAGCTCGTAAGAGCAGTGGAATTAGCAGGGATAGTGTGACAGAACAAAGCCTTAGAGCGATGTATACGGGTGACACATGGAGCTGAGGCGGAGGAACAATGGCCCTAATGGCGGGACGTCCCTGTGTTTTCCCGTCATCTCAGTCAGTAGCACCTTCTCTCACAGCGTTATCACACTTAATATGGACTGTTCTTCATTTACAAGTAAAGTTTTGAGCTGAATGTAAATACAAACAATGTGGACAATGGACAGTGTTGTTACTATAGTAAACCGTAGAACCATAACCCTAAGACAATGATTCAATGATTGTTAACTGTTATACCACCACTGTCTAAAACCACATTTTCCTATTGGGAGACTCTGGTGATTTTTTATAGATGGCAAAATGGCTAGATCCAGAGAAAACAAATGAAAGAAAGAGGCGAATTAAACCCACACAGATTCATTCCGATGTGGGGAGGAGGAGCGAAAATCGATTTGGAAAACTGCCACCTACGGCTGATCCCTATACCCTCCACCCGCCTCTGTGTCCTTTGCTCTATAAGCCCACTCTCCATCCCCCCATGTGCTCCTTTTTTTTGCCCCATTTGCCCCTGGGGGTGGAATTCCTTAACCCACGCCGCCGCCACCGTCATGGCCACCCCCACTTTCACTCGGTCCTTCTGCCCCACCTTACTGTCTCCGGGGAGACTTGGGGCAGCACAAGTGGGGGTTGGAGGAGAGTGAAGTGGGTGGTGGTGGAGAGGAGGGGCTGTTGGGTCAATGAGCTGAGAGTAGGAAGCCATAATAAAGAAAAAATAGGAGAAAAAAACCCTTTCCCCCACCACTACCACCCTACCTCTCTGCTTACAATTTCCATTCGCTTGCATTTTGTATTGAAAGCCAATAGCGTTGTCCTGGGCCTCGAGATGGATGGCTGCACTAGAGCTAAGGTTTAATCAATAGGTCTTTTTAATTTGCCATCGATCCACGTTAAAAGCTACTGCGGGCGCTGGCTGTGTGAGTGTGTACGCACGTGCATACAAGTGTGTGTTGTGTATATGTTGGTTTGTGCGAGTGTGTGTCGTTGGCGTAGTTCAATGCGGATCTGAAGTGCATGCAGAAGGAAGGAAGGGGGGAATAGAAGGCCGGAGAGAAGAGATGGTCATCGCGCCGTGCTTTTGGTTTATTGACATTCGAGACACCGTTATTTAATTATTTAATTCCCCGACAGATGCTAATGGAACTGGCTAATAGATTGCGGTTGCCCCCCCACCCATTTCCCTCCTTCTTTTCCTTTCTGAATTTACGCAGAAATGGAATTAACCTTGTTTCAGCTCAACTATCGGGATGCATTCATGAGGGACATCCCCCCGAGAGACCTCACTCCCCTATAGTCACATCAACAGCTGAGGAATCGCTTTCACAATGACGTCCATGTCATCTGGAATCTCGTGTCCAGATATCCTTGATGGATCGTCTGTGCTATAAGACATCTTACCTTGACTTGTGTTTGTGCTGTATGACCCTGTTACTCGATATGAGGTCTCCCCACTGAGCGATAAGGCTGCAATAGCAAAGAGGGGGTTGATGATGTGTCGGTGGGAAGGTGGAGATGTGATTCCAATGTTAAATTGTGTGCTTGTGGCGTGTGGTGGTGATTCTTGTGTGTCCCAACATTATCATTAATGCCGTGCGGCTTCATCTGCTGCCTGTAAACATATTGGCATTGTCCTCTGTCTTGCTTTGTTTAGTGCAGTGGTACATTTCCCTGCACATCAGCAATCAATACTGAAAATTTGGGTAGACTGAAATGAGTAGTTTTAATTAATTTCCATACAAGTATCTCGAGGTATTAACATCTTGTCATATTCTGTGTTTGCTCTGGGGGTTTGCAATTACATTTATCAATACAGCAGTGGAAAGATATGTGTGGTTGCTGCTGCTCTTCCACTACTTCTGACCCAGTCTATGCTTCTGACTTGGACTGGAATCACCAAGCAGTTCCATGAACGTCTTTTTCAACCAGAGGTGTCAAACCGGTCCTCAAATGGCCAGTGTGGCTGTTGGTTTTACTTCCAACCTAAGCAGGAGCACACCAGACTCCACATATTTCCTCAAATCTTTGGGTTAAAACTGGACTCACCTGAAGAAATGGGGGGAGTCCGTGCCCCTGCTCCGGTTGCAATTAAAACCTGGCACCACACTGGTTCTGTCTGAAACCGGTTTGACACCTCTGTTTTAAACCAAGACTTGGACTGTAAAGCCTCCAGTCCAACCAACTCTTTACCAGTCGTGTTTCTATACTGCTAAAAGGTTGAACCAGACAATGGCTAACCAAGCGTTGTTCTTGCTTTCACAGGCGACCGGCTGCGTCAGACGGAAAACCGCGCCACTCGCTGTAAAGTGGAGCGCCTGCAGTTGTTGATGCAGCAGAAGAGGCTGCGCAGGAAGGCTCGACGGGACCACCGCGGACCCTACCACTGGCTGCCCAACCGCAAATCCGGCCGCAGCAACAGCAACAGCAGCATGTCTAGCGAGGGCTCTCTGGATCTGGACTTCGAAGACTCAGTGTGGAAGCCCGATGTGAAGGCTGACCTAAAGTCCGAGTTTGTCATGGCCTAAGATAGGATATAGTATCTTAAAAGTTGTTTGAAAAAGATGGAGAATCTTTGGATGGGCGCAGGAAGGAAGGCTCCGTACAGACTTGAGGCCATTCGGCAACGATAGCGAAAGAACACTTTTTTTCAACGCTTGGATAAGGACAAGTGAGACTTTACCTGGACTTGAGCATAGCAGAATTGTGAGGGAAATGGTGGTGATTTTTCGCGATTATTTTGTACGACTCACTGTGGACATGAAGCACTCCACTCTGGACTAAATATACAGGACAGAAGCACCAGGCACTTCTCATCCGAGGGTGAGGCAGAGCTACAGAACTATGTGGATTATTCCAATGGGCATTCTTCTCAATCACACCAACCAAGTTCAGTTTCTACCTGTTATCGGGTGATTGAATCAGATTTTGTTTGTTTGATTTCTTGCCATTTTGAAACATATTATATTTTATAAAGAATAAAATATGTAGCATTGTTCACAAAGCATTCAGGTTATCATATAACGGTAAACAAGTTGATTTTGCACATGATTTATTCCAACTGGTGTGCAAGGAGGCAGGGCCTGAAATAGAAAAGAGTATGGGAATCAATAGGAATGAATAAACAAAATATAAATTAATATTAACAGAAAGTGCTTTAGAGGATTTTAAAACTTTAAATGTATAATTAAAACAATCTATTTTTATTTATCTTCCTCTCTGCTGGTTTAAAAAAGCAGCAGTCCTCTGTGGCTTTAGTCGTCACTGACTACTAATAAAATGTCATCAATTCATTCATTCAACCCATTGACGAATTATATTTGTCAAGCCTCAGCCACAAGGTATTCCATAGGGCCCACCTCATGTCTTACAGACCTGAAATGACTAGATTCTGTGTAAATAATAACTGTGACAATTGGCTCAAAGTTTTATGAGGGTGCGTGTGTTTGATGTGTACATTGATTTAAGGATTTGCCAGACCTAGTCCAAAATGTCTCCCAAATCTCCCCATAGCTTTTGATTTTTTGCAGTAAATGCATGAATAATTCTGTGTTATTCCCACATCAGCCCCATTCAACGCATGTGGTCCAAAACAAACTAAATTTATTTGCCTGAAGGAGAAGTAGGACTGAGCGTCATAATTAAATAGTGCCTCCACCAGTTCATTCATTGACATATCAGGTTAGGCCTTTTACAGTCTTGCTGCTACACACTGGGATGTTCAAAAAGTGGGAGGGAATCTTACCTATTTCTGCATGCAAATGTGTGAAACTGCATTTTCTTTTTTTATCGACGGGAGGAAAACTTTTGAAACTGGCGCTTTTGGGGAATGAAGGTTAACAACATGCATGATTTTGTGAAGATAAAATACAACCAATGCTGCTCTTGTTGGTTCGACTTTTGTAACATTTGTTTTTCTGTTTTTACAAAGAGGAAAAGTGTCCTGCAATTTAAGTATTACAGACGCAAAACCAAAACAGATGAAGTTAACTGAACATTCCTGTTGTTTTGACAATGAAGACGATGGCAATTTTTTGGAGAGACATGAGACTCGCTGACTCCCCAATGCGCTGGTTTGATCCCGGGAATTTCAAGGACTTTTCAAGGACCCACTTCCCCCTCTGCTCGCCTGGAACCAGCTGAATGGCGGACTTAAAAGTTCGTCTGAATTTCTTGTATTTCTGTCTGAATGATCAACCACCATAATTGCACTCCTAGAGATTGCAGAGAGAGATTACCTTTTTGGTGAACCTCATTGTTTTTTTAAGTGGCCTTATTATTACCTTCACTAAAAACTCTTGCGGGGGGGATGGGGAAATGTTTCTGTGTATTGTTGTCGTCATCAAGGCACCATTTTGTCACTGAGGAACTGGGCATCTGTCGTTTAGTGCTTTTTAGCTGGTGGAGTCTCAAATTATGTCAAAGGCTTCTGTGCCTTACATGTTGCCCTTGCAGTGTCAGTGTCAAGCTGATTTCAAGTTGTTTTCACTGTTTTTTACACACGCAAACTGTAGTATTTATAGATTTTGAAGGTTAATTGAGCGATAGTAGTTCTTCAAATCTCACTTTTGTCCCTAATGTGTTTTCATACCTGTTGGTCTTCTTTGTTCAATACGCACATCCTAACACAGTTGAAAGTCTGAATACAAAAAGCTACAATTATGCTAAGCTTGCCATCAAAGTTTACGCCACAGTACTTGCAGGTGGAGTGGAAAACCGGCCCACTCCGGAGTATGTTGGTCCTAAGAGGATGCCAATTCATGCACTTCCTGTTCACTGTTTTGCTCAAGCCCTTCCCAAATATAATTTAATTTTTGTTTGTAAATGTATGAACTATACTCTATGTGTGCCTCACTTCTGTGTAAAAGTCAAAAGATGATGAAATAAAACAAAAAAGATGATGGAGCATTACAGAGAGCGAAAACTCGGTGGAATTCAGATTTAAGTTGCCTGTTCTTTCTTGTAGCCAACTATTGAATATAACGGGATTCAGAATACAATTTTACAATGTTCTAGCTCTAGACCGGTGTAGCACATGTGTGACTGTATTAATTTATAAACCAAAATGGTAACTGTGAATTATGTATTTCTTTGTGCATTTTTTAAACATTGGGGAGACGGTTGTTATAGGGCATGGTACAGCTGACGCTCATGTCCAAAAGATATCTTTTGTTTTTGGTGGATTATAATGGAAACACTTGTTTCCAAAAAAAGGAAAAAACAAAGAAAAAAAAACAAAAAAGTGGAAAAATCTATGAATATATTTTTTTTCTTAAGCAATACATTTCAGTGTGACTTGTGATAGAACATTTTTCTTTTTTTAGGTAATAAATAAATAAAAAAGACAAAATGAGTAATATGCTGTGTGTGAGTATTATTTCCTGATTCAATACAATTGAATGAAAGCAACAATTCAGTTTTATATTTCATGAACAAATCTATTGCATGATGTAACGTGATAAGAGGAGCACATGTAAAAGAAGAAAAGCTAATATTCATATTGATAATATATTGCCTTACCATACGGCTAATGTAATAGATAGACCCGAGCATTTCATCAGAGCTGGACTTTGATTTAAGAGGCGGTGAAAGCTCCAAGGATCAGGGTTCAGGAGAGTCTAAATCATTCTTACATTTATGCATCACATGTTGTATTGTTCACTGGAAATGTCATTTTATCATTAGTTTAATCAGTTTAATGCACTTTGTATCTCCTTTTCTAATAGGGTTTTATATGAGGAAAGTGAACAAACCATAGAAAATAAATGTGCACTTTATTGTCCCTTTAGTGAAATTTGTCATCTGCCTTTGACCCCTCCTAATGCCACTTCCTGATTGCGGTAGTCCAGCACCCGGACTACGGTGTTGCTCGGCTTGGTCATGACCGAATTTGGATGATTTTACCTGTTGTGCATGTTTTAGTGGGAGGGGAAACTGGAGCACCGGGAGGAAACCTACGAAGACACGGGGAGAACATGCAAACTCCACTCAGAAACCCTGTTCCGACTGGGATTTGCACCCAGAACCTTGTCTCTGATAGTCTTTCAATAACAGGGAAGTTCAACAAGTTATGACCAGAAACAGTCATCATCAGGCGTTTAAAGAATCTGATAAGACTGGTCATATAAAAGAGCCAACACACACTCAGAAAAATCCAAAGCTAAGAAATAGACCATCATATGCTGTGGGCTGAAGGAATTGCTCCATGCCCAAGCTTGGGTAATATGTATGAGGCAACAGTGGCTCAGTTGGTAGAGCATTGGCCTTTGAGCCCTAAGGTCGTGGGTTCGAGCCCACCATGAGACCTTCTCCACTAACTCCACTGATGTCTGCTGTCATTGTGTCCTTGGGCAAGACACTAAAGCCACTTTACCTTATAGGAGCGAGGAAGTGATGTTTGCTGCTTGCCTTGATGTGTACGTTTGTGTATATCATGTCTATGTGTATGAATCAAACTGAAATTGCCCCATTGTGGGACGAATAAAGGACCTTCTTCTTCTATACAGTGTAATACACCAAATCACTGGGTTTTCCCTCACCATATGTGAAGTTGTTTAAGTTTTGTAAATGAGATTCCCTGTATTTTAACCCATTAAATCCTTCTGACATTGACCCTTTAATGTTCACTCCTAGAAGAAAACAATGTATTCTTTTTTTCTTGTCTTTTTTAAGATAGGAGCACATATAACAAAATAATACAACATCCCTAGTTTTAACTCGCTTCTAAATGGCTGAGATGCAGTTTGTGTCTAAAACCATTTGACAGAGATGCCCCAATGAGGTAGATTTCATTTCCAAGCTTCAAGTAGATAAACAAATAGTGATCCACCAAATGGTTGAGCAAACCAATGAAGGGTTAAGATGCATAAAAGTCTATAAATCTGAGATGACAGTGGGGTGGTAATTGGGAAACATGCCCATTAATATAATAGCACCCAGAGATCCTTTTGTCATGTGTCAAACGTGGGGGATATGGGGGTGGATCTGCAGCAGCCTTTTAGTCAGTGTTCAGTGACTACATTCTCAAGCTCAATTTTTGTTTCATTTCACTGGTTCCCTTTTCTGGCCACCAGAACACAGATAAAGGTGACCCAAGCAGAGCTATAAGGACATTGTTAAGGGCTTCATCTAAAGGCCATTTTGTGTTTTATGCATTACCTCAAGTGTGTTTCCAAATTGCATCGTGGCAGAGGGAATTGGTTGGAATGGCTTAAAACTGCTGAGGTGTTCTTTTGTATAACCAAGCCACTGTAAGGAGTGAGCCAACATTGTTTATTACGTTTCATTACATTGTCTGGGTGACTTTGAAACCGTTACTATCATAACAGATGAGGATTATTGATAAGAGAAAGAGCTCTACGGACACCTTCAGACTCGCCAGACATTTATTTTCAGAATGCTCCAATGCATGAAGTAGTTTTTAATTACCCGAAGCATGGTCAGACTTGAACCATAGACTGTAAATATTATCAGATGTAGTCACGCCTATCTCTGCCGTTGAAACTAATGTGTCACCACTTTTAATTTCTGTGGGGTTTTCCATAATGGCTGCTGAGCAGGAAAATGTGAAAAAACGCATTTGCCCATGCATTTGCCGGCACTAGCCCCATTCATTTAGCAAGTGCATTCAAAAGTCCGCAGCGGCTAAACTAGGCTGGTTCCAAAAAAATATTGACACACATCCGGAACAAAGCATTGGGCAAGAGCCGACTTTTGGATCATTCAGTAAAGCCGTTTTCAAGAGGAAAGAAGATGCCTTACAAAAGCATTGGTAATTCTTTTTCCGGGTGCACCCCCACCGGCCGGGAGTGAGATTACAAGTATGTCATTGCACGTGCTAATGAACCTTTTTAGACCCGGGACCCGCCCCTATTGACTTAAAACAGACCATACAATGTTGTGTGCTCATGCTTCCAAGTCTTGTCCTAATGATAAATATTAAAACCGCTATGAATATTTAAAAAGAACTCCTTAGACAAATACAGTCTTCTATCTACTTGGAACGCTAGGCTGAATAGGGAGCACCTATTCAAACATATAAGCACACCCCTCTCCTGCCTGGGCTTTATAGATGACATAAAGCCAGGGCATTGTTTGGTAAGAGGGACCAAAGAAAGAGGAATATTGATGGTGGGTCACACATTGATCGACTCATCAATAGCTGGTGGTGATGCTTTTCTCTCAAAAGACCAGAGAATAAAGAGATGTGCTATATATGGAGCAATGGGGGTATGTTTGTTAGCAAGGCACAATTGAAGGTATTTGATGAAAATCCAAACGCAAATGAATGACAATCATGACAGATGTTTTATTGCTAAGTTCAATCGTGTCAGTATGTCGCTCTTAAAAGAATAGGGAAATGAGGGGAGAATATCCGATTTAGAGACTTTGGTCATTCACAGTTGCCATTGTAAGACACATTACATGATGGTGATTCTAGATGGATAGAGAGAGAGAACTAGATAGATGTCTGGATTTGTTTATTTCAAACCTGTGCACGTTCTCGCAAAAACACAACAAAACGCAACTCTCCCAAATAGTGTACAAGGCTTGAAAAGGGTTTGGTTGAAGCAGAGTCCAATTTGACAATCCCCTCTCACCCATCCATCACAACTACACAATTCAATGCAATACAATCCATTACAATACAATAAAATGACTATACCNCACATTACATGATGGTGATGCTAGATGGATAGAGAGAGAGAACTAGATAGATGTATGGATTTGTTTATTTCAAACCTGTGCACGTTCTCGCAAAAACACAACAAAACGCAACTCTCCCAAATAGAGTACAAGGCTTGAAAAGGGTTTGGTTGAAGCAGAGTCCAATTTGACAATGCCCTCTCACCCATCCATCCCAACTACACTATTCAATGCAATACAATCCATTACAATACAATAAAATGACTATACCATGCAGCCACACAGTCATTCGCTCAGAAAATGCACAAGACTAAACACTCTCTGACCCTACACCCCTCTACTGCAATTGTGATTCAATCCCAGTTGTATGACTTGTTGTATGACTTGTTGGATCCTGCTCTTGAATTTCAATGAGAACCGGTCCATCTCACCATGATCCAGTGTTGATGACCATTTTTACAGTCAGCAAAATAGCGTCAGAAGTTTAAGTCACAATAGTAAAAACTTTGATGAAATCCGGGACATTTGTTAACGTTTATGGATGTTTATGAACCAAAATAGCTTCTGTGTGTTTATTATTTTTGCTTTTCTTTGTTGCAAAGTTCTCCAAGACGACTGCTGTTATGATTTAATGCTATAAATTGTGTATGCTTTTGCCTTACCACTCTGCTCCTCCAACTTCTATTGGTTTAAGGCCTACAAGGTCTTATTTAATCATTACGTTCAAAGATCTTTTTGTTTGCTGCTATATGACTTGACTGGTTTATCTTGAGATCTCACATTTTCCAGTGCATTCAGAGAGGCACATGTGGAATCAAAGGAGTTTTTACTTTCAAAGATTACTCTGCATCAACTCCTCTATTGAATATCTGTATAGCAGTCTGGATTTGTTTTGATAAGGATTATTTTTCATAAGACACGGCAAACAAAAAGAGCTAAACTTAGGCACATCCCATCTGTCATGCGAAGCGAAACAAACCACAAGGCAGGAGTTGACACATATTTGCAGTGGATTTCGCAGGTGCAGCTCACAGACAACAGACTCCGTTATTTTTGACTGGGGACTGTCTGTGAGAAGGGGCCACCAAACACCCAACAGCCTGTTTACACCATCACATCTTTTCTCCTGAATCTGTCTTTCGTACATGAGCTAGAAGCAACAGCAGCAGGCGGGGACCACACAAAATTCACACGGCTTCCAGTCATACTGCAACTTCCCTGAGAAGCTCTCTTTTTCCGAGAAGTCGCTGCTTATTTCTGACTGTCATTCACGGCCTCCACACTCATCTGCTGCCTCAGTTCGGCACGCCAGAGGTAACTGTCTTTGCGAGGCTATATAGAAAGAGAAGAACAGAGAGAGGGGGAGGGAGATGGAGGGCTCAGCTGCCACCACAAACTGAAGCGATACTGGGGAGATCTGGGCTTTCACGATGCCTTGAGATTTTAGATATGGCACGCTCAGCTGTTACCTTCCCCCTTGCGAAAACACGTATACACACTTGATTACCGCACAACTGAAAAAAACACAAGCAACAGCGGTGGCGCAATGACATTCAAGCAAGTGGGAGCCGCCTATAGATGTGACATGTGCAAGCTAAAATAAAAGATTATTGTGGGACTCATGAATTGTATTTTTATTTATGATAGTGGCATTGTTTATGGCCACAGATGCTTGGATTGTCGACAGCAGCAGTGGTATCTTTGACAATGTATCGGTTTTATATAGAGTTCTATTTGGACGCTTCACAGACAGACAGGGGAAACCTAAATAAAGATTGATTATTTACTTTCTTACAACCTGCATGTGCCATTGGCCCTTCAAACCACCACCAACCATATACGCCCACACCAGACTCATTCTATGCAATGTGAGTGAAGTGTCTTGCCAAGGACACCATAGCACTTTACACGCTTTGGCACTTTACAGCCACAACACCCCGCTAGAAATGGTTTGTCACCAAGGGCGCATTAACGCTTGATAGTCTGGTTCACGATAACTGGACCAGTTCTGGTTCACTGGGGTACAAATACTTTTGACCAATGGTATTTGTGCACTTCTAAAAGAAATCTGTTTACATCTTTTGGAAAATATCTGTGAAGCATTTTGAACCAAACTTGGTCCAGTTCAGGACTAGCCTGGTTGTACCATATCATACCGTGACGTATGTAAACATTCCTCTTGCTCCGGCTTCAATTTCTTATATAAAGATATAACTTTGTATGTGG
>JAPMNZ010953766.1:0-11520 GCA_029875035.1 Pomatoschistus microps | reverse complement strand
GTGCTAAGTGTACTGGGTGGAGCTCTGACTGCCACCCCCCCGACCCAGAAATGGATTAAGGGGAAGAAAATGGATGGATGGATGGATAGATCGAAGAGGATAACTTAGAGATGGAGGTGAAGAGAGTTTATTATTATTATGTGTTTATTATTATGTGTTTATTTGGGCATCTGAAAATACAAAAGCAATCTTACAAAAGAGAAGCACAGAAAATACATGAGCCCAAAAGGGAGTTGGCAGAAGCTGGAATAGCTTATCTGGGCCTTCCCCCTGTTCCCCTCAGTTTAGAGATGAGACTTTTAAAGTGTCTTGTTAAGACTCATCTTTGTTCTTTTGTTTTAACTCAGTTGAGGTTTGGCTTTTCACGGCTTTAAGTTATTGGCCAACTATTGCGCTTTCTCAATAAAGTTGATTGACAATCACGAATCATAACACATTTCTGCCTGGCACCAAACAGCTTAATAGACAGTGTATGCTTTGAATAATGAATGAATAAATATTATATCAGCTTTTGTTTTCTCTGTTTGCTTCTAACAGTTGACTCTGTCATCAGCCGAGCACAATGGTGTTGTTGTTTCAACATTACAATGACGTGCGGTTTCCAGAGGAGGGGAACAAAGACATTTTGTGAGAGTGATGGTGATGACTGGGAATTTGACTTATTGTTAAGTTACTTGGCATAAATATTCGTTCAGTAACAAATATGGGTTATATTTGTTCCTTTTTTCAAATGTTTTTCAGCGGGAATTCCTTTTTAAAGGGGACACAACATGCCAAATTTACTTTTCACAGCTTTTGGGCATATTGTTTTCTTTTGCCATTTAATATTAATTGTTTCTATTTAAAAACTGGGAAATCATACTTATTTGGTTGATTTGTATTCTCAGGCAACTGCCACTGCTGATTAATGATATATCAAATACAACAATGAGCAATATAACAGCCAGAGGCACACACACACACACACACACACACACACGCGGAGACGATTGCTCTCGAGTCCGTCTGTCCACACAGACTCACTCTCACATGACAGGATGCCTAATCATGTGCTGCAGGTCACACCGCTGCCAACCACTGCACAGACAGGGCCCCACACTCAACACAAACTAAAAATACTTTGGAGAGTAATCTTCGCCGTGCACAACCGCTTCTAAACAAACCATGAGAACGGCCATGCGTATACACAAGAGGGCGGAGGCTCGGAGTAATATTTATCAGTGAATAACGATTGCTTATTTTTTAAATATTTTTTTTATTTACATGCTTTAAGAAACAAACACATATGAACTCCAAAGCATATGCAGGTCCTGGACAGAAACCACAATAAACACTTGATTATTACAAGCTCAATATTTCAGTGATGCTTAAATAGATGTTACACTTTAATTGAGTAGTTAGGGACGGAAAATGCAGTATTTGCCACGACCTCTTTTATATAAGCTAATTGATCGACAGGGCATCATGTCTTTAGTTGTCCGGTCAGCTCTAATCCACCGGACATAGAATTAATATATACATAAAGTTAATCAAGTCCCGCTAGTGTAAAGTTAGTGTGCGAACATTGGGAACTACTTCAAAATCATTGTCTATCTCTGTGTGTGGAACACACATAGCACCAGCCCCTCACTGATCCTCCTGCAGGTGGGGAGTCCACAAGAGGACAGCTGCTCTGTCTGTTACAGCATAGCCTTAATCTTTCAGCAGGGGCTTCAGGCAAAGTGGGTTTAAGTGCATTGCCCAAGCACACAACAACAGCAGACATTAGTGGGCAGGCCAATGCTCTATACCAACTGAGCCACTGTCGCCATGTTTTTGCCACGTCGGACCTCATCTTTAGGATTTGTATGGCTTAGCGAGTCCCAAAGATAAGCAAATCATTTCAGTGTATCGGTTTTCTGTGATGTTGTAAAGCAGTGTCTCCCAAAGTGGGCCACCAGAAAAAAAGTTTTTTATAATGATTGTATGTTATATAAGTAATATTTTGTTTGTAATATTGAAATATTTGTGTTCATTATTTGACTTGAATAATCAAATTGTAATCATTTTTGTTTTACAAAATGGGGTGCGTTATTTACATGCTGGCAGAGGCTATTTCCCCCAAAAAATAATGTGAAGAGCCGATTTTTAACGTTGTCTTCTTGGTTATTATTTCGGGGGGCCGCGCAGACCCGTCAGACTTTTAAGGGGGCCCTGGATCTACTGACTTTGGGAATGGCTGTTGTAAAGAATGAAACTGAACTGGGTATCAGGATGCTTTAAATCCATTTGTACTTGCATAAAAGTGATCACAACCTCCCTGCAGGGCTATCACAACTGTTAATGAACTGGCCCTGAGCCATAAACTCTGGCGTCTTTCCACTGTTAAACCTACTCTCCTGCAGAGTAGAATGCACCATACGCAGTTCCAGCACCCCGCCTTGTGCTGTTACCTGCAAGGCCTTCACCAGGCGGAGGATGTGGTCTGCTCAGCCAGGATTTACTCATGTTTGCCCCAACACAGAATGTGGCTCCTGCTGCGGCACGCACACAAACTCAGTCTGTTGTTATGTGCAGTGGAGGTGAGTGACTAAACAGACAGGAAACAGAGAGTTGTGGTCGGGGGTGCGGAGCTTGTATGTGAGTTTTTTAGTTCAAAGAAAATATATTAGGCATTTTCTTTGGATATTAAACTGACAGTGAAACTATTTACTCTATACTATCTTAGGCAGAAATAATATTCCGCCTGTCAATCTCTATGCTACCTCTAATTGTGTTTTTTTTTTTATTGTTTTTTTTTTCCAAATTTGAAAATGACCAGCTGCAAATACAGATTTGTGATTGTAACGACATTTGACCTGAGAAAAAAAAAAAATCCATGGGCAATACCTCAAAGTGGTATAATGACATTATACAGCTACAGGACTGAGACAGAAGCTTTTAGACGGAAGGGGCGGAGTTACCCAGAAGTCCTGATGTTAGCGAGGAGGGATTTTTAAAACTGATTGACTTTGGCACTCGTTCACTGCGAAGTATTTCTGCACCACCTTTTAAACATAACTAACAAAGTTTTCACACAACCCTTTTTTTTTTTTTAAATATACAATATATTCAGCTCAAATCAAAATGACTTTTATTTGAATTGCATTATTTCCCTAGAGAAACTTCCAAACCAAAAGAAAGTGATGGCTCTTCTTGGTCGCAAATCTGTCCGGTCATCTTCAGGTCAGTGTGTCATGCCACATTCCTCTCACAAGCCAATTCCATAAGGCTGATTGACAAGCTTTGTGGTCATAGATTATCCTCATTATTATCTAGTAAACATTTTTGAAAAGTAGACAGAATCGAATTCATTTGTCCGTCTGTCAGATCAATGCATTACATTGAAAGTGAAATATAATGCATTATTTTTTTCCATTGTAAATGATATTGAGAGTTACAGTAGTTGTCAAATCGAGTTCTGAAATGTAAAAATTATATCTTCGGTGGAAAATATCATCCCTGCCCTATCTGCTGCCAGAGAATTTGTTTTTGTTTACCACCTGCAAACACTGTCATGTGATTCACCGTAGAAATTGCCAAAATTAATTTATGTGCTTCTATATGTGCAGAAAAAAAGCTCTTACATGTTCGCGCTAGAGCGGGAGTTTTTACGTGATACATGGTTAAAAACACAAAAAAGTCCACTTTGAATGATCTGCATGACTCAGCTTTAGTCTTGTATTTGTATTTTTTGTAGTATTTATTTATTTCGAACCTGCATAATGCATATTTTTACATATATTCATATAACAGACAAAAAACTGGTACCTGGTTCGCAAAGGAGTTGAATGAAGCAAATGCAGCTACTATTGATTGGCAATAGTAGCTGCAACGAGAAACCCTCAGTGTAACTCAGCACTTTCTTCAAACCACTCCGAGTCAAAGGAGGCATGTTCGGTAAATTCATCATAGTCACATACTTCAGTAAATGATACTTTTGGACAGTAACTAATGCATTTTGTATGTGTCACAGGAGACAAAAAGGTCACAGCAGGCCGCAGTGACTTCTGAAATTTCTGAAGAAGTGCAGTTAAGTGGGAAGAATCGCACTCAGAGCTCATCATTCACCTTCAGGATGTGAAATGTGGCCCTCAGCTGCACAGAATGGGTTTCTAATGATTTACACTTGCTCCGTCAGTGTTGGATACCTGCTATTTTGTGTGGTGGACCAATTCAAAGTGCAAAAGGCCTAAAGTACAGAGCAGTGCAGGGATAATGGTGTATAACAGATGTCTACATGCAGTGCTGATGGAATCTCTTTAGCCACTTTTGGAAAGCAGGCAGTAGATCAGTGAAAGCCTTTTCCTCTCTGTACTAACAGATCATCAGAAGAGAACAGACTTGTGTTTGTTTTGCTGGTGTCACTGCTTGCTGGCTCAGAGATGATTATGAACTTGCATTAGCATTAGCATCAGCATAATTTGTCACCTGATGCGAAGATCACTACCTGGGTTTAAATGTTGCAAAGACCAAGAACATAATGATTGATTTCAGACGTGGCACATCAAATGACATCAGCGTAATCCAGGGTGAGAAGTTTGACATGAACGCTGATGCCCTGACTATGTCATGATGTTTTCAGGGTGTCATTTTAATGCTTAAGCTCGGGAAACAAACCATTTTTCCAATTATTGGAATATAAAACTGTTGAACTAGAGGTGGACGTGTTTGACTTTTGAGAATTGTTGTGTTTTCTATTGTATTGTTTTAACGTTTATTGTAATCTGCTGCATAAACAGACTGTACTAATTGCCCTCTGGGATCAAAAGCGTTTTCTGAATTTTGTATACATATAAATGTGTGTCAAATGTGTGTAGAAGTATAATAGTATAACAGTTGATAAATGCTGAACTTGTGTCAGTATCTCGCTGAGTTTCAACTGCGTGTTCTTGTTCAGACTGTACACATGGAATTAAATGTACAGAAAACATCGTCTCCTGTGTATTTGTTACACGTACATTCTTTGACGGGGTACTTTCTTGGCTCCGTCTCCAGTGTCTTGTTGGTGGGACTTTGACATAGTGATGTGTGTAGTGTGGACACTGGGCCTCTTGCTCTCATGACACCTCTGTTTTTAGCTCAGCATTCAAAGGATACTTGTGGTATTTTTGACATGTGTTGTTGCCATGCACCTTGTTGTGACTTGATGAATTGTTATAATTTTGGCTTGGTTGAAATGAACCATTACACTATGCGTATTCTTATTTATAGTATGAATTAATTCATATTACCTCACTTCTGATCAAAACTTTAAAGTAAAAAAAAAAAGCACTCAACACAGTCAATTATGTTTTCTTTTTACTGCAGATACAATGTTTATCAGTCAGTACACCAATAGGTTGTTTTCATGTGACATCAAACAATTCCGAAGAGCCAATAGTTCCAAATTGTGAAGGAGAGCAGCGGAAAAATGTCAAATTCAAAAGTCGGATTTCTCAGTTTGGAGCGAACTTCTCTGTAAGTTCTGTATCTTCTTTGTCCTTATATCAATCAATCAAATTTTATTCATAAAGCGCTTTTCATTAAAAAAATAAATGCAGTGTTTTACATTCTGGTTAAAAACATGTGCCCAGCCGACCCATCCTAAACCACATATATTAATGCGTAAACACAAACACATACACAGAGGAGTAATCGTAGCAACAGGCTTATAACGCTGTGCAGCCAAATGGATCGTTTCAAGAGATCTTTTGTTCCTTCGGCTGTCAGACTGTATAACAGAGCTGTATGGGTTTTCTGCTGCTGGACACCTGAATTTCTCCTATGAGGAATCAAAAAAATATCTATTTATCTATCTATCTATTTATATGTGTTTTCTCTATTTCTCTGTGACCAGGGACCGCAGATGGAAACTTGCCATCTAGCTATAATCTGGTGAAGAGCATATCTGTCTCTATGAGCTAATGACTCTTCAATACTAATTCAACCTAACCTAATCATATACAGTCATTTCAGATAAAATAAAATGGGTAAAAGCATGAAAATAAAGGGCTGGGTGCAGATGTAACCATATATCAACAAAAAACATATGCATGATGTCCTTTACTATCTATAGCAGACATTTTATAAAAAAGCAGTGTCCAAGAATGAGAATAAATTAATAGAAAAAAGCAATACAAAAATAATGGCAATAAACAATATTCAAAGAATAAGAAAAAAATTGTGAGTTTGTGAATAAAATCCAACACGCTGACCACAAATGATTATTTTTCAACATTTCTCTCAAAAAATGCCACTTTCCCATAATACTAGCACCTTCCCTTTAACTGAAATAGAAAATGACTATTATCACTTTGCCATCATTACTAGTGGTCATGTAATTGGTTGCATGTTCCCACGGTTTGTTTTTCTCATAGAAAGTTCACAAGTCTAAATGCCCTTATAAGTGTACCTAACTGAACTGTTTATTATCTCACACATGAGTGAAAATAGTTTGGTGAGCCGAGCATGTGTGTCTGTCTTTGAGGAGTCGTGGCTTGAACGGAGAAGCTGTGAAAATGCATTATGCTTTAGCACATATCTCCTGCTGACTTTCTGAGTAAGTGTGGAAAGACTTGTTGCAAAATACTTTGGAGGCCAATAATGTTGCTTCTCTGTGAACTGTGGACAAGCAACCTCACAGTAACTCTGAGCTGAAGAACAACAAACAAGTCTGCTGTAATATTCACAACACAGGGAGACACACTGAGACGACCAATGTGGAAAAATATAGTATGTGATTGTACAGAAAATAAGCATCACAGACTTATGCTGTGGTGTCTATAGGCATAGAAACACAAATTAACAGACATTTCATAGGTTTGCCGAATAATGAATAGGAGAAGACAAACTCAGCAACACCCTAAATTATGGTTTGTGTCGAAGCATGCTTACTGGTGTCACTGGCACAGGTTGAAAGAATAACACCCACAACTTATCTTGTCACCTCAAGAACACTGTGAACTCTGCACTGGTGAAGCCCAGGTCTACATGGTACACTATAAAACACATTTGTTGGATTAACTATCACTTCGAATTTTATACGTAGCCAAAATTGGTTAGATTAACCAATGTATTGGTCAGGGATTTAAGACAAATCAGCAACAAACAATATGATTCAATATTCATCCTGATCATGATGCATCTGGATTCAAACACCTAGTCTTTTATTCCACAATAAAATAGAAATAATCAAATAAATAAAAATAAAATATTCAAAGGCGATTTAGCCTATTCATGTTCATGTTGGACCTCACAGGACAGGGCCTGGTCAGTAATGTGGTGGAAAACTCTGGAACCAGCTGCAGCCAATGAAACTCAAAAGCCCATATTGCCTGTATTATTCTGGGGTGTGCATGAATGACTGGTGGTGGTCAGTAGGCCAACAAGATTGGTCATTCAGACCAATATTTTGGACATATTTAAAACAACTATTTATAGATTGTTTTGACCTAAAGATCAGTCAGACAACTAGGTTGGTTAAAACAGACAAACAACGGATGAGACCAATCTCTTTTATAGTGTGCAGTCCCCTGTATGGAATGATGAAGAAGATGAACTCTGGGAGGTGATGGACAGTTGTTTACACATTCTAGCTGTATGTATTCTCCCTTTCTCGATATAACTCACCAAACTGTATCTGGTGTCTGATCTTGGCTTTGCTCAATTTTGCTTCAGTTCCAATCTATTGCCTCTATTTGACAATGTGTGTGTGCAAGTGTGAAGTTCAAACAGAGCATGGCTGCTATTATAGATTCAAAATGTCATATCAAATGTTCAGCAGATTTATGACATCCTCTGGGACTACTGACAAATGGCCATGTATTGTTTTGTGAAAAGAAAGAAGAACAGAGAAGTTATAAAGAGGCAGCCAGCGGACTCTAAATGTCTCCCACAAAAATAATACACAAATCACACATTGTGTTTCTGTTGTGCTCGCCGAGAGCTGTTTACAGCCCAGTATTGGTTAAAGCAGCTCGTATCATTTCCTATTGAGGTTTCCTGTTCTCGCTAAATTAGAGGAAAGAGAAACCACTAAACCTCAATATGAAAATAAAACTATGAAAGAGCCAAAATAAATCAATGTACAAAATGTGCTTTTCCCAAAACATTCCCCGACTTTAAAGTTGCAACTTGTAACTTTTCTGCTGCAATGTTGGCTTCCTTAGTGTTTCCAAGGAGATTTTCAATAGGCACATGTTGATCCTCTTCTCCTTCAGTTTCTAGAGCAGCTAAAGTGGAACTCAGCACCTCATTGACCTCTTGACCACTGAGATAACTGTATGTGTTGACCATATGGAGACTCTCACTTTTACTTTTGGAAGTATGGAGGATTTTAAACACGTCAAAAACACAAAACTATTGACCACCACACCCCGTCCAATTTTCATTTACATTTCATAGTCAACAATTCACATTCAGCCTTCTGCACTCACTTACGTAGATTTAATAGACAGAATCTTTATAATAATTTCTCTTATCAGCTCAAGGAGATTACAAAAGCTTGTGTTACTTTTGCATAACGTACATGGATGTGGATAAGGACGCTCTTTTGTTTGGTCAGAAAAGTTGTAATGCCTTAATTGTTTTAAGATGTTATGTTTTTCTACATTTTGAGTGCCTTAAGTAGCTGTAAACTTTTAGGAGCGCTCAGGGATTTGGGGAATGGGAATGAGGAGCTTTGTGGGAATTTAGGGTGACCAAATGAGGAACTAATTGGATGCATAAAACAGGAAGCGCCTGTGCAGCGAGCAGTAAATCCCCAACCAAAGCCTTAATTAGTACACTTATACATCTGTATACACGATACGGGCATGCTATTCCTACCTTCCAATTATACAAACGTTTGCTCAAGTAAAAGTCTAAGTGACAATAGATTACTGGAGGAATAAATTGACTTGGATATCAGAAAAGAAATCTACACATTACAATTGGGAACGCTGGCTGCAACAGATTAGAGACGACCCAGGTCTAAGCGAGCCTGACTCTGGCCAGACCTGAAACCATCAACATCTCGCCTCATATTACATTAAAAGTGACATCCGTGTCTTAATTTGTTCGTATTTAAACTTTTTTTAAAATTCACGGTTTATGTCCCCCATCTTGGAGCACGCTTGAGACGCAACACTGATTGGCCGATTATGTTTTTCTCCCGAAAGAGTTTGATATGCGCTCAATACCAGACCCTTGTGTGTGAAGCGAAACGCCTCTGGTGGAGCATGGCGGAACTACAGGGGTCTGGCGAGAGTCAGGCTATAGGTCTAAGCTGCTCTCAGTCCAATAAATAAACGTTAGTGGCTAAAAAGATGCCGCTTCAAAGATGATTGATTCTAATATAGATAACAAGTTCTGATAAAGATGTACCAATATTACTTGCTGGTAAATGTCGCAGAGTTTCACCCAAACCCAAAGGGGAAAATGATGTACTCCCATTCACTAATCAATAGACCTGGGCCCCAACAGTAGGGCCTATTGTTTCCCCAAAATAGTAACTGGGTAAATACGGACAAAAGTATATATTATGATCCAATGTTATTATTAATAACATTGGATATTATTAATATTATTATTAATATTATTATTAATATTATATCAATATATCAATATCAATATTATTATTAATACTGTTTATGAGCATACATTACTTGCAGACCATGTTTGAAAATATATATATCTTTGTGAATACAGTAGTTTTTGTAACTCCTCAGACAATATGAGCAGCACACATGTTTTATCTGAGAAAAACTTTGCTACACATTTCATACATGCAGGTGAGTTTTCTTATTACCCGACAGCCGTCACTCGTCATAACTGCTGACCTTTAGATTAATGGAGTTTTTTTTTCCAGACCTGGGCTGGCCTGGGTGCTCTGTGGAATGGGAGGAATGCCACACATCGCACTCTGGCCGACCACACACCTCCAGTTTACGGTCAGTTGACAAAGAGGATTATGGGACTTTGAGTACCGTCGCAGCAGGCACGCACGCGAAGTGTTAAACGTACACTTAAGTAATAGTAGACGGCCTAAAGCTTGGAGCTACACAAAATATAGTATTCACACATTCCTCTTCACAGCCCGGGGAGGTAAAAATAGAAGAGGAGACAAATGTATGTGTAACCCCGGTGGGTCAATGTCGGCTATCACTGACACTTCTAAGGCTTTGCTGAAGCTTTTATATTGGGAAGTGTACGCAAACATGGTCAAATAACAAAATCAGCCAGCGGTAATGACCCATAGAAGTAAAGTGTTTTCAGGACACAGATAGACAACCATTTCATTTTTTCTAATATTTTTTCAACTTGTCACAGTCAGTTATGATGTCATGAAAAATCCCTGGTGTTAACGGATACAAAGTATGAGAAAACAATCTTTTAATTGATCCTTGACCCACGACAAACCTGTTGTTTTCTTTTTAAACATGTAACTCTGCTTTTTTAAATGCTCCTGTCTCAAATCTATAATCATTGTACTATGACATAATGATCAAAGCCGTTTTCTGCTTTTTAAAACAAAAGTATTGCTCATGAATTAGTTATGGTAACATCTCAGAATTAAAAAAATAAATGAATGAATACAACATCTCCCTCTGGTGGTAGCATTGGGAGTTACAGACACAATATATTTTTACCTCGTATTCCCGCTAAAGAGATTTCAACTCAGTATATAGTCTTATCAACATTTTCCCAAAAATATTAAATTGTATTCCTTCGTTTTCAAGTCATATTGATGAACACACTGTTATAAGAAAAATCATTGTTGCATAATTTTTTAATGCATTTTAGGACATGTCATTACCATTTTGTGTCCTAGTCCAATAATCATCTCAATCAACTTGCATTGTAAACACCATTATCTGTGTGAATAGTGGTAGTGGTAGTGACACATTAAAGTCGCCTATGGCTTTGCGTTTCAACTTTCCATAATGAATGCTTTTAAAATGCATTATAATTAAGTTTGAGAAAGCATATGGTTTGCATTCACATCTATCTATACCTCATTACATCACAATCACTTTGATAATTGAAGGTACTTTTCCACAGTATAATATACATTATGAGTCGGTCCTTGCTATAGTGGACTATAAATGTAGCCCTATTTATGTTCGTGTGAATTACTAGAGCTTTTAAGTGCTGTGGAAAAATTGCCTCATATACACAAAGCAGCAGAGAGTACTGATTTATCATTGAGAAGATCACTCCCATGTTGGAAAGCCACAAAAGGAAAACATTTTCATTAAGCATTACCATTAACCATATTGGTTATAAGGCCCTGTCAGTAACGTATTAAAATGTTGCCTGCTGTTGTGTAGCCATTGTGTCTCACAGACTTTCATGGTTCCCAAGGCAGATTTATGACAGAAGAAAGGGATGTTTTGGCTGCTCACCCGGATACAGGTGGGAGGGAGAGACTATCGTCGTTTATCTGCATATTATATACACTCGTGCAAATGTATACAGAGCGGGGCCTCTGCTGGGACAATCTGGACTGTCTGACAGCAGAATGAGCTGGGATGGATGAAG
>JAPMNZ010953756.1:0-10452 GCA_029875035.1 Pomatoschistus microps | reverse complement strand
AAGAGAGAACCAGCCTTGCTCAGCCAATCAGCTCTATGCCCAATGTGTAAAATGCTGTCTAATAAGATAAAGCGAGATTATTGCGGTCTGATTTGTTCTCAACATCTTAGTTTTGCAAGACGATATCTGTGGTGACAAACAAAATGTATCATTAATGAGAGCAAAAACAATACCCCAGCTTGAATGCAGCTAAACATAAAACTTTTCGCATTAACACACTGTAGGCTAATATCCAGTTAAACACCTTTATGAAATCTCTAAGAATCACGCAAATGTTATTATTCTATACTTTGTCACTGAAGATTTAGTGAAACTTTGATCAGAAGTGGCTATTCCGTCTACCTCTCCACAGACTCAGCCAGCGTGTCATCTTTTCTCGCTGCCAGTAAGAAGCAGTGCAGCCGCCAGCAGTGCCAGTCGTTTTGATCAGTTTTTTTTTGTTTTGCCGCGTCTGTGTGTGGGACGCTGTGAATATTGACTGAGATTTTGCCTGTGAAGGGAATGATCAATAAACCTCAGAGGAGTGGAGGAGCGGCAGAGACCAGGGCCGACTGGAAGAACCGTTTATGTGAAAGGGTCGAGCCTCGTCTGTGAACCGGTGCAGAAACAGAACATTTCCCCAAAGGAAGTCAACGCACAATAATAGAGATATGTGTTTGTGTTGGAGTAAATGTATTCCAAGATGGTTTTTAGGTCCCTATCTTATTTTCAAACTGGCCATGTCTGATGCAATAGTGTAACTAACATATTGATCGGATACGGTGCTGGTTTTATTTGCCATTCAGATCAGAAAAAAACTTTTTACGTCTCTGAATTTTCAAATGGAAGAAAACATGAGAGACTGATGCTTGTGAAACCCAAAATTCCATTTAAATGTCCTGGTTTTGACAGGGAAAACAAAGCATTGAAATGAATCCGTGAATCAGTTTTTTGGGGGGGAAATAAAAGGCTTTTTTTTTTTAAGTTTTCTGTTGTTGACTTTTGAAAGTTACCTTTTTGGAAAATTGTCAATTTCAAGCAAGTGAACAACAATGTGTCTATTTCACTCCTGGAAAAGTATCTTCCATGATGTGAATCTGTTTTTAATCTCCAATTTTCCGTGAATACTGTGAACGCTTCATATTCACCATGCCTTACAGTGTAGGTTATATATTGTTGGTTTCACTTGGCCTCTTCCCTGCGTGCGTCCACCCCTTCTTCCACATTTAACTGCCCCAGAATAGACTGTAAAGGTCGCAGGCTCGCTCCTGGGCGGCGGGGGGTGTGAGACTGACGGCTTCCTGCGGTGCGCCATGAGGAGAGGAAATGAAGCTTTTGGTCAAGCAAGAAATCCTTCACCGCCCCGCCAAAATAAAAGTCAGACTACCATGAAAAATGCATGCCTCGTAGCCTCTGGTCCCCCATGTGAGACTGACTCCGGAGAGATGTAAAAATAGAAGTTATGCTATCCCCAGGCGGGTAAAATTAAAAGAGATTCAAGCTGAACATCGCTGCCGTGATTAGGTAGGTAATATTTGTTATGGCAGCTCGAGAGGTTAATTAATGTTCATTTTAATCATTTGAGACCCTCTCACCTTTTTTCTGTGTTAGTTTGTGGTTTGTAGTTTAGAGCTTCAGGGAGGACCAGTGCTGTGCAAAGCCACTCATGCAAAGGCGTGCATCTGGACATCTCTCAGCAGATGTTCAATATTTAAGAAGCAAGTCACGAACAAGTTTTTGAGTTATTTACAATCTTGCACCCTGGTGGAAGGATGGAGGAAAGAGGCTATAAAAAATGTGTTTAAAATCCAATGTGCCTTCTACCTGTTAATCATAAGTTTGTCTTTGCCACTGTGGTGTCCTTGGAACGCTCCCTCTGCTTTAGTGCAAAGTGATGAGCTGCAAATCTAGCGTACACTTGTGCAACAAAAGACATCTGTTTAAATAGATTGAGTTGGACCACAGCCTGTACACAGTCCCAGTGCAAGTCTCCATATGCTCTTCACCATCTTGTTGATCAATTACAGTATAATGCCATGCAGATAATAAATTCCTCTCTTTCCGTCTAAATCTGCTATAGACCCCATGGAAATGGGTCTATCATGGTCTGGATTTTTCAGTAATTGATCTCAATGATGTCTGGGAACTTGCAAATGTTGAAATTAAATTAAACCAGGTGGCTGAGTAGTTAGCACTCTTGCTTCTCTGCATAAAGGTCCTGGATTTGAATCCTGGTCGGAACAGGGCCTTATTGAGTTTGCATGTTCTTCCCAGACTGGTTTCCCCTACTACTAAAAGATTGTACAATTGGTCGTATCCTCCCGCTCTGGTCCTGACCAAGCATCAACATCTGCAAATGGTTCCCGGGGAGCTTTACTATGAGAACCACTGTTCTTGGCCAGGTGGTCTTGGAAGTATGAAGGGAATCAGATTTTAAAAATTCCCTGCAGGGACATTAAGTCTTGTGGCGCCACCTGCATGTCATGTAATGTTATGTAAAAACACCATTGTTATTATATTTAGTATTCAATTAACTAAAAATGCAAATTAAAATGTCCGTTGCCTACAATCACTCAAAAGAAAACAATTTGTCTCTTTCCATCTCTTCGTCCTTGAGCTGGAGATTTGCATGCTACTGTAGAGGACGGCTATGAATCTACCACACAACAGCTTCATTGCAACACAGACATCTGTCCAAATGAATTGAGTTGGACGGCAGCCCGCACTCTGCTGCTATATGATCCAGGCCAATGCTGAAGTCATAACCCCTTTATAAGAGCGTTGGCAGGACGGCCTTTTAGAAGGCTGATGCTGAGTGTCTTTGACGTCTCTCCTACACTCATCTCCGCAGCAGAGGGCCAGACTTCACGACCAGTGCTGTCACCTTGTCTGGAGCCCGTGTCCCTGCTCCCCTCTCCTTCGATCCATCTCACTCTCTCTGTCTCCTCCTTTCTCCATCATCGCCCCATCTCCTGTTTCAGCACACTGTGATAGTCACTTCAATTGTCCCGAGTCGATGTCTGGGGAGAGACAGGGGGAGAAAAGCTGCACCTGAAGCAGAGCTGTGTGAACAGGGATGCTTTATCATCTTCTCCACTTAATTTGAAAAGTTAGAACAAAATGTTGTCAATTTGACAGGTTTTTAGTGCTATGCAGATGAATTAGCGACATGATACCCTGTGATGTTTCTCTTGAAAGTATGAACCAATCGTTATATTACTTGTGTTGCGATTTATTTTACAAGTGCTGCACAAAAACTGAGGATGCAAGTAATATCACAGGTGAATTCTAAAAAAAACTTCTGCAATTTTATACTGTTGATTTGTTATGAAATGTCAACTTAAGTTGGGTACGAAAGAAAACTAAAAGCTCATATGTTGTAACAACAAAGCTCTGTTGAAAATGTAGGTTTAGTAATGGCCCTGAAATCTGGCGACTATAAATAAATAGTCTAAGGCACAACACACTCATCTCATGAAGCCATTTTCTACTTCATCTAGAGCAATAGAAAGAATGACAAAGAAATGGAAACGTCACATGATTGAGTGTCCTTAAGTGCTCCATCTCAAATTCACAGTAGGGTTTGTCCAAGTAGGAGTGTTGTTGTGGGAGTGATGAGCAGCAGGTGGCGCTCTCACACACACACACACACACACACACACACACACACACACACACACACACTCCCCTACAGTGTACAGACTGACAGAGACGCTGTAGTGTCCCAGTGTCCTGTGGATGTGGGAGTGAAGCGTGAGGTGGTGTCAGAGCTCCACCGCGGTCAGGCCGCCTGTTCAACAATGTGTGTACAGTACGTTCAACAAATGTGGAACCAACTATATTTGCTTTACAACCAAAATATCAGAGCGCAGGTATATGATGAATACTACAATATGATGTTGATTCAGAAAACCAGATCATGTGTAGTCAGTCCTTTGGGACAAGCATGCTGAAATAAGCTCCTCCATCTCAGTGCTGCTGTTCACTTATTTGTTTCTGAAGCTCACAGATCAGCTAGTGTTTTGATGAAGTACTTTTATCCTGTGTTCCTGAAGTATAGCTGCTGATGGTGCAACAACTCTTACAGTATGTTGCAGGATAGATATACTGTATCAATTTATCAAGTCAACCTTGCATAAGTCCAAAGTAGTTGAACAGGGTCAGTATTTCTGAAATATCATCATTGTGATCTAGCCTCTTAACCTGAACGTTTTGTAAGAGGCCAACCCTGACACATACTAAATGCATTGACACAGACCTCTATGTCAATGTCAATTTTATTTGTATAACCCATTTACAACAACAGCTGCCCAAAGTGCTTCACATAAAAAAAGAAAACAGAATTCGATACATACAAAGGCATGTACAAATTTACCTTTAAAAACCTGCAATGAGGGAGCTCCAGGCAAGGCACATTTAAATGTATAAGTCACTTCATACACAAGGCTCAGCAAAGTGCTTCACAAAACAATAACATCATCATAAGGACTGTGTATATTGATTGCTGTATTTAATGTACTCTAGCTTTATGAAACTTGTAAATAAATTATATTGTTATATTTATAATGAGTATGAAATGAAATGAAACTTACAGTGTGTGGTCAAACTTCTGAGGTCTGTCGTCTCTTGTCGCTCTCTCCTCCCTGATCCTTTCTAATCCCCACTGCTCCTCGATATTAATCCAAAAGTTGACATCATATCTGCCTGGTGTATCAGTACATTTGGCCCAGATCGTAGCTCCTGCCAATGTCTCTCTCAGCTACACCGTTAGTATTTCAGACTTCTGCGGTCGGGCTGCATCCAAATTCAACAAAAACACCTCCTTCCTTGTCTTTCCTTGCGCTTTGAAATTGACCTTGAGTGAGGCAAATAACAAATAAGGTTACATTTGCCCAATATCCTTCTGTTGTCAATAGTAAAGATGCTTCGGTCCAATTGTATGCTACAAAGAATCAAAATATAAAAGAAAGAGAAAATAATATGGATTTTTTTTTTTTTTTTGTGGATATAGCAGTATTTTTGCTGTGTTTGTGTATATTGGTAGTGTAGCATATGATGGTGTGAAGAAATACACGGGGAAAAAAATAATGTGTGAGGCCTTTGAAAGTGTGAGAGTCCAGAGCCCTGTTGCATAATAAGTCAACAATTTAACTATGCAATTTAATTCAATTTATTCTTGTACAGCTCTCAATCACAACAGTCGTCATCTCGGAGGACTTCACAAAGTTTTGATTCGCCAACACAGATCAGAGAATCAAACATTTCAACGAGATGAAATGCAATATGAACAAAAAGGAGCCATTGGTCCATAAGGGGTGTAAAACCAGTGTCCATAAATGTTAATAATGATCCATAAATATCCTTAAATCTCATCACCACCGTCCTTAGACCCTCCTGCATATCTCGCAGAAATGACTGTATTATCAAATCCATATTTTCATCGCTGTAAGCTTTTACTCATAAACTCAAGGCTGTTATAATATCGCACTTTCTTCAATTAGTTTTGTGTCGTTTGCTTGCTTCCTGTCAGTTTTGTGGCGAACACCCTGGCGCGCAGTCGGCCCGGTGTGCCCAGCCTCATTAGACCTGCTCACTGCTGCGACGGCTGAACCACTGGAGCTCTCACTTGTACAAAGTCACTATGCTGTTCCAAGCCTCAGCACTTTTTTCCTCCGTCTCTAAGCACTTTTGGAGAGGCCTGAGTCGCAGCGGCCTCACAGAGAAGGCGCCTGAAAGAGAAGATGTCGTCATTTGAAAAAAGGGATTTATATTGAAACTAATGGAGAAGAGCAGAGAACGGAGGGATGAGTCAGTGGGAGACTAAACTGCATTGATTAAGGAGCTAGCTTGCACCGCTACGTTGCAAAGTGCTTATTGGACGTGTATTTGTTCAACGTTTTTAGTTTCTTCTGATACAGCTGCATATTTGGGAATACAGCGATGATAAGTTTGCTAAGTTTTATTTGACTTCTGATTTCTGTGCGATAACATAGAATTACAAAGTTTCAGAATAGTTTTCACCCCCGCCGAGGTAAAGTGATCACCAGAGTTTGTCTGTGAGTAACATAACTAAAGAGATGGGTGGATTTGGACCAAACTCACCAGAAACGTATGCAATAAATATCTGAGTTTTCAAGGTGATCCATATTGACCCAACTAAATTGACCTGGATCTCTAGGCGGAGGTCTGTGGCGAGTGATTTTTGTTTTGTTCCTGGTTCATTTTTATGTCTCGTACCCATTTTAGTCAATGTTCATACATAATAGGAACTAAAGAAATGGGACAGACTTTGGGGACTTCTTTTAAAAACTCTTTCTCTGAAGCTAATACGTTTTACACGGACCATGATCCTTTTGGTGAAATCTCTTTGTACAACACATCTTTATTGCAAAACAGTCTTTTTTGTATTCACTTTGATGTATTCACGGGATAGAAATCAGCTCACACAACAGCAGGCTGCATCAAAACAGCAAGTTAGATGAAACAAAAAAAAACTATTCCGCTCTGTATTTATAACTTGTTCAAAACTGAATCAATCAAAAAAATGTAATGTTTCACACTGCTGTTGTTAAATTGCGTTTAAGCAACATTCAGCCATTGAAACACATGAACACAACCAAGGAGAAATGGAAGGTTCCTTTGACTAAATAGGAAATAAGAACTAGATAATAGGTACTAGTTTCGGTATTAGCAAAATGCATACAGTGCTTTAAGTACTGTATGTACATTCTCAAATAGGCAGCAATAAAAAGTATAGATTATATTACCACAATTATGTAACTATATTCACACTCAGAACAAAAAGGCCATCGATGTTTCCTTTTTTCTTCAACCATTATCAGCGGAATAAGATCGTATATGTCTTATTTACAGTTAACAGAATACAGCGCTATCCTCTGCCTGTGCTGCTTAATGTAGATGTCCTTTCGCCGGGCTGGTGATTTAAAGACCATTACACAGGGGCAACAGGAGTGACTAAATTATATTGGGAGCCAGGGTCATGTAAGTGATAACAACACTGACAACAACACACACGGCCTGTGGGGAGCACTTCCATTTAATCACATACTGAACTATTTTTATCTTTAATGCGCGTCTGCCTTGTATCAGTGTGTCGCCTATGTACTGAGGCTATACACATGATTAAAAAGTGCAGTGTCTACAAGCAGACTATTCTGTATTCCGCTGGCCAAAACAGAATTATTGGAAGCTGTTGTAAGACCTAAATTATATGGAAATGCATGCAAGTGTGGACTGTTTATGAGAATTCAATCAAGATACACATTTTGCTATTAATGTCTGTTAAAGCAACAAAAACACCTTTAGCAGAAATACCAAGCAGTGATTAAGAGATCCTTAATGTGTCCCACTGAGGGGAAATGTTGTGCTAATGTTCAACTACATTTTGGACATAGTCTTATCACTATTTGACACTTTGGAATGAAAGCTGATTGGCCGGGGGAGGGTGGTCCTCTTTTTTTCACTTTTCTGTCTTAGAAAGATGATCTAAAGATGAGACAGAGCCCAAAGTACAGGCGAAGGAGAAGAGATAGAACCAATCTGCAAATGACATAGTACTTTTTGCGTGGTTTAAATGTTAGATACCCCAGCTTTAAGATGTTTTCATCTTTAGGTTCAAACATCATCTTGGCTAGAATGTCTCAGGTTCTTTTACAGCATGATGTGTTTATAGCTGATGTTTCCAACTCAATTATGACATTGACTTTACGATAGCACTCATCAAACTGAAATGACACCATAACATGAGACAGTGCATCATATTTCTTGGTCGAGGTTACTCACATCCTAGAAGTGAATAAAATGTATGACATACAGAGGAAACCAGTCCCAATAGAGACAAACATAAAGTATAAGGCGCCTCAGGAGTGAGTCAGAGGCCTGGATGAAGCTGTCGTGAGCAGACGGAGCAGCGCTCCACGGTGCGGATCATTTCTTCAGTTCAGGAAGCGGCAAATAAACAGCCGTCGTGTTTCTGGCTCCTCCACCTGTGTTATTTCTGCACGGCCAACAGCCACAAATGGCCTGTGAACACGACTAGAACTATTCTGTTTACAGTTTCCGAGAAAGACCTGCTATGATTCAAGATTTACTGTGATCGGGGAAGAATAATAAAATGTGAACCAGCTGCAAGGCCCAGTGGAGAACTCATTTGAAACCATTTTAAATTGCTCTTCAATATTCTGTGTAATCTATTTCAATCGGGAAAGACTCAAGACAAAGATGCAGTAAAATGTTTATTGAGCATGAAAAAATGAGTTGCATGATTAGGCCATCAAGGCCCGGCAGACGTATGGTGTTGGTAATATGCAGTTATTGCATTCAATGCTTGAGAAGATTTAGACCCAGAGTGTAAACAAAGTATGACGTATGCAGGCGGGAGTGGTGGTGGCAAAGAAAGTTGCGCCAAATAAATGAGGAGGATTCTCCACTGATTCTCCAGTGGTGATGGGGAGGAGGCGGGTTGCTGCTTTGAACACTTGATCTGTGCAGCTGAGGCAGATGGTGATAGTGGACACTGAGAATCATGGCTCTCAGTTTTCTATTCTGAATGTCCTGGATCATCCCCTGTCCTCAGACTCTCAAGGTCTGTTCAATAATAGTCTAGCCATTTTATGGCTCAATAGCTTAAAAAAACTTATATAGAGCCACTTGCCTTGGATCTGAACCTCAAAAGAAAGACATTTTGCTGTCAGCTTGATGGTAACTTCAAATTCAACTTTTTGTATGAGAAACATCAATTCAGTACAAAGGCACAAGGTCAGGGTCAAGCTGCCTTTTTAACTTCTGTAACTTCTTTCTGAATCAAAGATGAAAAAGATGTTCGTATCTTCAAGAATTGTTGTGTTTTATCAAAGTAAAGCAGTGAATTCAGTGTTGCATTCATGATATATAGGTCTAATCTATCTAATTTAAACGTTTCATGGTTTTGTCACTCAAGATGAACAAAAGCCTTTATCTTGTAATTATGGCTCCGATGCTCAAATGTAACCAGCAATTACAGAACATGTTGTGGGTTTAATCCTTTTGTGTCTTGAACAGAGTCTGGTTTGAGGTTGTGTTAAGTCCAGAACGGTCTGTGCAAACTGTAAACCACACATTCAAACGATCCACAAGAAATCTGTCTATGTTGAAATCTTACAGCCAGCCGCACGTACACACACACACACAAATAAAGAAAATAAATGTTGCTACTTCTTTTATGCTACTCAAGTCTGAAGTTTCTCAATTCAGCTGCTTAACATAAATTAGCATTCGCAAAATAAATGTAATGTTTCGCACGGTAGCAAAATGATGCTGATGAATGATGCATGAGGAGATGCAAATGAACCGTGTGCAGTCGCCAAGTCAAGTTTGTGGGCTGAAATGCATAGCTCCTGCTCCTTCCTACGTCGTTTTCGTATCTTCTGCCATTTTCCTTCTTTCTGTCTGTGCCCCTCTCTTGTGGTTTACGAGGCACAGGCCATGAGTTAAAATCCAACCTACTTTCCACAAGTTTATATCCCTTCATGTTTGCATTTCTTCTGGATGTTAAGTGGAAATGTCCCTGAACCACTTTTTTTATATTTTTTTCATAAATAGAACACGTTTTCAAGTCTTCAGCATGTGAAGCAATTTACAAGTTGCATTACATGTGTGATCCATTGGACTGAAATAGAAATGTGGAAAAACATTTGGAACAAACTTGTAATCTTTTATCAAAGGCATTAAAATACATTTCTTTCGCCCATATTATTGGCTTAAACCCCGTCCATAATCGCTCGACTCAGCTTGTTAATAGAATTCACCATTTATGCAGTGGAAAATTCACTTTAAAATGGCAACAATGAACAATAACTGCGGATAATGGAAGCAGGGGTCAGGAACCTATGACTCTGGAGCTCGATCTGGCTCTTTTGTTGATTTTTTCTGGCGCTCAGGCTCTACTAGATATTAATAGTAAGAATGTTTAATGTATTTGATTTCTCCACAAAAAAAAACTACTAAACAAAATGACAAATTCTGTTACTATTACTCTCTAAATGTGTTGATCTTGTTTTGAAAAACACAGAAACACATGTTAAAATATGAGACTTGAGAAAAGGTTCCCGACCTCAAATGAATGCCCATACTATACATTTTTAGGGACCGTATGTTTAATGCTCTACTCGTGTTTGTTCTTAATCAAGTGATTACTATTGTAATCACACTTTTGTTGCCAGGATCTTCCTGCCTGTGACACATGTCGCTCCTCATTACTGATTACACATGCAAACCATCTGCTGGGGTTTAAAAATGGTAAACTTTGTGCACTACATATGATTACTTATTTTTGTGCCTGGTTTGTTTTAGATATGTGTGGTGCTACTGTCTTCTTTTTTTCTATTTTTCAATGTTGTTGTATAAACTCATAATATATATAGAGAGAGCCAAGACTAGCTAAATTTCATTTAACAAACTGGCAACCCCAAATGA
>JAPMNZ010953740.1:0-14957 GCA_029875035.1 Pomatoschistus microps | reverse complement strand
CTATTTCAGAACTACTGGTATGTGTGAAAAAGAAATATATATAACAGGTAGCTAAGAATGATGTTGAAACGGTTTGACTCGTGTTCATAAGTGGGTAACATACACTAATGCTGAGAGACCAAATTTCATTCTCTAAATGTAGATCATTTTTATACTATTATTTTTCTATATATTATTAGAAAGGATCTCTTATCTATTCATTCATGTCACACAACTACTGTAGCCACAGCTGCCCTATGACAATCCAACAGAAATATGCAAAAACAATTTGAGCGTTGAGTATTAGAAATAACGTAATGTCCTCTCTTCATTACTCGCATGATACGTTTAAAATAAATAAAAACAAAACCTCAAAATGACATTTTTGGTATTAATAAACAAAAAATGGCACCCCTTTATTTGCTTTTGTTACATTCTAGTTTATGTTCTTCAGATATCTCTGATCAAAAAGACAGGTAATCATCCATGAATGGAGTGAAACTTTCTGTTGACAACGTGCTAAAGAGCAGTTCCGCTGCTGGCATGTGTGAAAATGGTGTTTGTCGGCATCAATCTGGATCAGCGTGCTCCAAAGGGAGATATCTTCAGGGTGAGAAGCCAAACCAGGGGCACATCTGCAGGATGTAATGTGTTTAGAGTAAACTTACTTTGATTCAAAAACAGTGGTCTCCAACATGGCTTCTACCACGAGACCTCCACACCTTTGGATGGTCATTATTATCTACACTATTCTATATTTGAGTTGTCTTATAACACATGATTTAAATGCCTAGCTTTATGCATCTAAAAAAAGGTAGAAATATAATCCAACTCTATCACAATGCTGTTATTTATTGTCTGAACACCTTGCAGTTCTGCGAGTAAAAATCCTAATAATTTTTCCCATGGGACTTCCAAAACAAAACATAATTATATGTTTGAAAGATGCAGAGGGCTAATCAGCGAGGTGGGGAAATAATAACTATAGGATTTATTTCTTATTCAAATTGTGTAAAGTGTATCTCTGATAAAGTATAGGATTAAGATTAAGGGATCCTATATTTGTTCCACAGTGGGGAAATTCCAGTGTTGCATCACAAGTTATAGAACAGTAGAAATGAGAAGCACACAACACAAGATAAATGATTATTAAGTATAGCACATATAACTTTAAAAACACATATAACTAGCACTTTAAGCTTTAAAAATGAAATACAATCTCTATATTTAGATTAAAGATAGATAGGAGGATTTTCTACTTCTGGGTGGATCATCAAGACTATTGGTCCTCCCAATTGTCAATCATTCTGGTGATACGTGCTCGTCAAATAAGACCAGAGATTTTGTTCAAAAAGTGGATAAAAAGTTCAAAAATCCTCCTATATCTATCCATATATTCCTTTAATAAGAGTATAAAAAAGGTATGCTCTACTGCAATAAATATATGCTTGTATAGATACATCTTCAAATAAATCCATAGTACACTGTAGTGCAAGATTATTAGCTCTGAGGGTTCCAATATTCAGAGTGATGATGACTACTGTGCATGTTAGCAGCATGTGATACTACTGTACTGCAGAAACAAAACGGGAACCTAAAGCGTTAACTAGAAATCGATTTTGAGGAATGAACACATCAAGAGTTTCTCAGGATTGCACACACCTGCTCCTGGAGCTAGCAGCCAGCTGTACAGGTAGCCGGCGGCCATGGAGAAGTATAGCACCAGGGCCCTCTGGCTGTTCACAGTGTCCAGGATGTGCTCCACTGTGACTGGGGTGTAGGGGTCCATGTCCTGCTGGCCGGTCTGCCTTTCCACCAACAGATCAGCAAAGGCTCGCGTTCGGCCGCGTTCTGCCACAGCCAGAGCCTCGTCGTGATGTCCTGAGGAGCACGGGTCAATTTTCAACGCTTTTACCTAAAGTTTTATTATGCGACCCCATGATAATGTAATGTATCAAATATCCAACACATCAGTCTCATTAAAATGCAACAAAGAAGACGATAACAGTAACATCATCGCAGACAATTAGCATTTTTTTCCTACACATTAAATATTTAGTGCGCCCTTGAGCCCCATAAAAGGAGACATTGTTTTCAAAGATGAGGCCATGTCAGGTGTATAATGTGCCTCATGGCTTTACTACGACAATTTATACATGATTGTGTCTTTAACCAGTATAGTCTAAAAATGAGGAATATGCATGGCAATGTATGAATTATTAAGAATTATAAAGTATAAGGTAAGTGTTAAAACAATGGGATCAGCAAAGTCTTATTTCAAGTGCAGTTGCAAGATATTTCTCCTTCCAGATGAACATTTTCTTGAATTTTATTAAGGGTGCTTTACACAATTCATGATATAGAATGATGAATAATATCAAAATATGGTATTCAGATCCCAGCAAATGTGTGATTCAGAAGAGGGTATGAGTGTGTGACTATTCCTCCAGGAGCCTAGGCACTGGTGGTGAAAAGAAATAGAAAAACTGAAATAAAAAGCTGTGCTGAGGAAGAGAAACGAAGTTCTGTTTCAAAAAGAGTCGGCTAAGCAATGATAGGTCAACCCGGGCCTATCATGTGGAAGTAGAGTGTGCGAGTGTGCCATATGGGTTGTCCTGTGGAATTAATTTTGCTGTAGCTACATACCTAGGCTCACAAGGACCCTCTGGAGTGCCTGGTAACAGGAGGTCTGCAGGTCGAACAGAGACAGCTTGTAGTCTGTGCTGTGCTGAGCTTCGTGGCGAATCGTCTCAAAGAGTGCTGATGCCCGGTAAAGCTAAAGAAGAAAGAGAAAAAAAAGATGATATACATACAGTACAGTATATGGTCTGGCCTTGGTCTAACACTGAGGAGACAATGTAGCAGTCAGTCACATTCTTTGGTCTGCTTCCACAAGAGGCTGGGTAGTGAGAATCTGAGCCAGAAAGAAGTCACTGTACCAATAATGTCCTGTGGAGACAGGGCATCGAGAGGAAGGTGTGGCTACAGTGTTGTTGTCTGGAGTAGCAGAGAGGGTCAGATGTGCTGATTCATGAGCCCTTATTGATCCCTTCTCCCTTTGCTTATAGAAGCCCTATATATGACTGACTGGTGCTACAGCGTCATAGCAGCTATAGGTTCATCTTTTAAATGCAAGCAGTTTGCATAAATAATACAAGCTCCATGTTTTGGTATGTATGGTATAGAAAGACAGGCAACCGCGTGGTCTGGTGAACAAGGTCATAGACGAATGTGTGTCAGGGTGAGGGAGGAGGAGAGAGGAGATCAGCTGAGAATGTGGGGGCAGGCTGCATTAGAGCTGTATAGAGCTCCTAGTCCCAGGCTGATTTTGCTGATAGGACTGTGAGCTGATTGCAGCAGAGTTAGTTTAATCTGTAAGGCTTGCAGACATCCCTATAAGAGTGAAACTAATTTATCCTAACGCCTTTCCTCCGGCCTGACCCTTTCTGGCTCAGATGAAAGGGAAACCATCCTAAATGTGCTGCGTGTGCAGTGACTTGCTTGGCTGCTGTGCAGGTAGAATCTGTCATCGTCTGCAGCTGCTCTGCATGCAGTATAGAAGCTCATGTTTTACCAACTCTGACACTAACAAGGCCTTTATCTGACAGGTTAAGTGAATATCAGTGTCACACTTGAGGCGAATGGAACTGGATATACACATACATATAATGATTTTTGTAAAATATCCTTCCTAGAAAAGCTTATCCTTTCTGACAGATGATATCAAAGGTAAGCTGCTTTATCTAGACTCCTGTTATTTAAGTAACCATTTATTGATTTGTGCTCTGCGGATGTAAGTGCTTTTCAAATAGCTGATTAGAATCACTGCACGTCAAACTGTGTGGCAGAGTACCCTGGGATTGTAGTGCAATTTGATTTACAAGTAGGTGAAGCAGAATACATAGGGTCAAGCGCTCTCATTTCAGACCTATGGACGCTTTATGAATTCAAATATGGCTCAATACAAATTAGATTTGAAGCAGGACATGGCCTTAACCAAGTTCCTCTATAACACCAGAGCAGCTTATGAATAAACATCATTTATGTGAGCTGGTGTGCAGTTTGGCCACCCACACAAAAAAGATTAACCCATAACCCTTATTCCAATGCCTCTAGGCCAACCTGTCAAGAGCAGATGCAAGGAAAGGTTCTGAGAACAGTATCTGTTTTGCTAAATGTGGCCGCTTATTATCAAAATTGTCACTGAGAACCAGCTTATTGTTATATAAATCTTTTTTATAAAACAAAAAAGATTGTGAGGTAAATTAATAGGAGAGATGATGAGACCTGATGTTGGGCCTCCTCCAGGTTCCCACTGGCCCACAGTGAGAGTCCGAGACGATGGCGAATCTTGGCCTCATCTTCACGTCGAGCCAGCTGTTCTGCGAGTCGGAGGCCTGTCAGAGAAGCAGGGGATGGGTTCAGATGAAGGAGAGTCAAAAATATTCCATGCAGGCAGATTCATATGTATCATTCAGAGTAACAGATGTAAGCATAGCGTGGTACTCGTGTTCTCACAGTGAACAGGTTACGAGAGTTTGCCTCTGGTGTGTAATTCTGCCCAGACACGCTCCAAAGCATGCACTTGTGCCTTGGAGTGAGCCTGTTTGAACGCTAATCAGATAGCATGGCAATCAATGCTCAGGATTGGCTCTGCCAACAAACACTCTTACTGTTTACATAAAATAATCTCTCAAGGAGGCAGACAAATATTTGCAAACAATCTATAAGCATTTAAAGCTTAGAATGGATTGTCAAAGCAAAGCCCAATCTCTGAGCCGGGGCTGACAAGCTACCCTGAATGTTTTAAAACACGTTAGACATTTTTGTAAATTATTCAGATTTTGGGGCGTCAGAATTAGTGGCCTTTAAGACTTCTACTCTCTGAGATGAAAATGCCACTTCATAAAATGATGCTGGAGAGGAAACAACAGCTGCTGGGTCACATATCACTGACAAAGTGCAAGCTGCAAGTCGCCTGCTGAGACTTACTAAGTCATGCTTTGCTCATTTGATGGTGTATTCTCTACACTTCTTGAATGAGGAAGGAGTCAAGCCATGGTCTTGGTCAGAGGCAGAAATGGGTCGAGTCACCCTAATCCTAGTCTGCTAGTCTCTCCCGATGTTCCAGGAAAATATTCTGTAGCTTAGAGAGATAAGTCAAGAAGAGATAGTATGACCTCAGGCTGCCCACAACTCCACAGGACCATACACACTAGGCAGCCTGAGACTTCATGACTGCTTCACAGCCACTATACAGCCGTGCACCTTTGAAGCCACAGCCTCGGTCTCCCCTAACGCCTTATCTGTGCACACACCCTCCCAATGTCTGTGTGCTGGGCTCCCTTCTCCACAGGACTGCTCTGCTCTCTCCAGCTGCCCCCTCCTGCTCTACCTGTTTCATCTCAACTGCGGCGGTAGTGCTTGCAAAGGCTTGGCGCTGCTTAGGGCTCATTAAGCTCTACAGCATGAGTGAGGAAACAGATCTAAATTATCCTTTTCGTTCTTTGACAGTCACACCCGTATCGGCTTCATTTCTCTGACTCTTTCATCCACACAAACCTCTCCCTCCAAGCCATGCACTGATAGTTCCTCATGATCAAGCAGCCTGTCAACTAACTCTATGTTTTCTTTATTCTTCTGATGACAGTGAAATAATACACTTGAATTATGACCTGTGCCAATCCCAGACTATTGCTACCTCCCACCTGTCATTTTCTCCTTTCATCTATCGCTCTATTCCTGACTCTCATCCTCCGTGTTGTCGTTCCTGTACCATTCATTGTCTGTCACAGTGGCGCGGGCCGCCTTTGGTGCGCCCTGCAGGCACAGTCACGTAGCCGCAGCTGACATGAGGATGTGGCCGTGGCTGGCTGCACCCTGAAGAGCGACTAGAGAAGACTTTAAAGGCCTGTGACAGCTGGGCCAGAGCTGCAGCCCCTCAGGCCCACGCAGCCAGCCTTTCACACACCGGTATTACATGCTGCCTTCACAAACACACAGATACATGCGCCTAAACTTCACATATTTGCACCAAAGAAACACAACAGCAGAGTGTCCTTTGATCATGAGACAGGTCATCTTTTGACGCTCTTACCCAAGGTTTGGTGGTTAGTGCAGGTAAAGGTGAAGCAATAAAAGCTAAGCAAAAGAATACGCTACTTCAACTTTGAGGTTTGTAATTTATCGTGTATGGTCAAAACTAACACAATTTCCTGTCAAATATGACAATACATTTTGAATTATTATTATTATTTAAATAAATCTAGGGGCATTTTTTTGCCACAATTATGAAGAATATCGTGTGGATATTGTTAGATTCAGAGTCAGTTTCTTTCCCATTTCCAGTAAAACCACATACTACAAAAGTATCCCAGTGTGCACCAGACAAGCAGATAAACAAAGCAAGCTAAAAAGTACAAGGAAAAATTAAGATTAGTCTCTGTGAAACCAATCAACAAAAGCAGTTATTAACAACTAGTAGAAAATAAACTGTATATATCTGCCAGCTTTCTTGTTTTTTACCATCCGCACTTTTAATAAACAAATATAAAATTGAATGGCAAATGTACACCTATCAATGCACTGAACTCGGAGTGCTCAGCATCGCCTGTTCATTTATGTATTGTTGCAACAATAGACAGCCTGGCACTTTGAATGCAGTAAAACATCACAACAATTCTCCTTAATTTATGCAATCGGTAGAATAAATTGCACTGATCAATTACCGTGTAATCAGCATAAAAATAGCTTTGTGACCACTAATGCTCTAAAGTTGTAGTCCCCTAAAGTGTGAAGCATGGAGCACCTTCATTAGCTGCTATAGTGATGGCATTGATTTAATGACACAGTGCCATTAAAAGCTGAAAATAAAATGACCTTTGAGTTAAAGTTACACGATCGTTATAATCTAACACAAGTGTTGCAGAAACGCTCAGTTTTGTAGGTTTCTTTATCTACCCTAGAATTATGATCTTTTGGGAAACGACACACATATAATCACAACTTTTGGAAAGAAATGCTAACCGAAATAAAAACTGTGCCCAAGTTTTAGAAGGTTGGCCAAAAATAATTGGCTGTCAAGGACAGTGACAGCACCGTTCTTTTACAAAGTTGGATTCAAGCACAACACAAGGACACTACACGAGTAAACAGAAGGACAGACAGGACTCTCTCGCCTTTGTTCAATTAAAATAGGTCTGCAAAGGCTGTGTAGGTCACTGCTGGACCTCCAAACTCTGATCAAGCTGACTGTAGATGGATTTTAAGTGCCATGTAGCCCCTCCCCCCTGTTGAGAGAAATATTCCACTTCAGCATCATGCATGCTGTAATTGTCTTGGGTTCATACAGTGTTTGGTCATAAAACAGTGGGGTGCTGGAGGATGAGGTCCGTCTGACATCAAGCAAGAGCACCAACATTCAACTCACATCCACAGCAACTGATGCCACTGAGCTCATTTTGGTGACAAACACTGTCGTTACCTCCTCTGACATAATGACTTTAAGTGAGACCAAGCATCAGCTTTATATTTCAGCGTAATCCATAGGGGACAATGAGGCATGAGACACTGGAGTCACAGCCTAGTGGAAAAAAAAGCATTTGCAGCACAAGTAAACCTAACTGGATACAGAGGTGTGACAACACGAATGAATATATTCACACACAAAATCATCCTCTATATACAGTGTTAAATCCAAATAAATAAGTATAGAGGTGAACAATATCATTTAACCCTGAATCTTTGGTTTTAAATTCAGGGCTATGCATATCAGTTTGTGTAGAGAAGGCATTTTTATGTTGAGCTCACTCACCTTCCTGCAGGTACATGACAGCCTGGGAGTAGTTCTGCAGTGCGTGATGTGTTCTGCCGAGGCTGCCGTAGGCCAGGGTTTTGGCTGCCAAATCATTAGTCTGAGCAGCCACACTTAGATGTTGTTCCTGGAACACAACAGCGCGCTCGTAGTTTCCTAGAGACTCGTATGTAAGTCCCAAATTGCCATAAGCCCGGGCCTGACGGGTCGGACTCCCAGTTTCCTCTGCTATGTCCAGGTCACTTTGGTGGCACTGAAGAGCTGTCTCATACTCTCCCATTGCTTGATACACAGCTCCCAAACCACAGCTGGCATCTCCTTCCAGCAGCCGATCCAGGGTATCACGTGCAATAGCAAGCTGCCGCTCAAGACAAGAGATGGCCTGCTCATAATTGCCCAGCTGGCTATGCAGTGCTCCAAGTTCGCCATAGGCTTGGGCTTTGCCTCCACATTCTCCAAGCTCATGAGCTACGACTAGTCTTTTCTCAAAGCAAACTAGTGACTGCTGTAGATTTCCCATGGCCCTGAAAGTAAATAAAATGAGTGGGGTCACAATACATCACCCCTCTAACATGAAAAGTTGGTTTATGATTAGGAAGAGGCGTATAGTGAAATTTTGAAAGAAATTATCATCAATATACGGAAGCTTTGAATGTACTTCATTTAAAGCATAAATTCACTTCAGAATTATGTCCATATACCAAATATAAATAAATACACAAAGTACAACAACAAATAGTACTTGTATAACACTAATATCTGTATCCAAAGTATATTGTAAAAGTACATAAAAATGACTCACCTGTGCCCATTGCCCAGCCCCCTGTAGGCTTTCTCTTGGTCTTGCATACGGTTCAGACTTTGAGCAACTGACAGATATTGGTCATAGTACTTGATTGCTTCCTCAAAGTCTCCCAGTGCTTCGTAACAATCACCTAGATTTCCATAGGCTCTCCCTCGGTCCATTACTGCTTCGTTGCCATTTAGCTGTTGTAAAGTAGCCAGCTGTTGTTCCAAGTAACCAATGGCCTCTTCCATGACGCCTACATTCATTTTTGTGATACCCATATTCCCATAAACCTGAGCCTCCACAACTGGATCTTTCAGTCTTCGGCCTAGTTCCAACTGCTCCTCGTAGCTCTTGAAAGCCATGGCATACTTCCCCAAAGCCATGTAGACCGCTGCCAGGTGTCCGTGGGCCTTGCACTCGCCTGGCACATCACCCAACTCCTGATACACTTCAAGCTCCTGGGTGTGGTAGCCAAGAGCTTTGTCGTACTTCTGCACGAGTCTGTAAGTAGCTCCCAAAGCAGCATATGCACAGGCCTCCATCCGACGCTCTTTGATCTGAAAACAGACACAATATCAACACAGTGACTTTGTATTTTCTGCATGCATATGAGGGTTTTGCATAAATGAATACCTGGTGGGCTAAAGCAAGCTGCTGCTCATAAAACTGAATAGCTCCCGCAATGTCTTTTTTGCACACAAATATGTCTCCCAGGTTCCCCAGAGCTCTGAAACGAGCTTGTGCATTGTTTAGGGATTGAGCCAAAGAGAGCAGGTATCTCTGACACTCTTCTGCTTTCGTGAAGTCTCCCAGGGCCTTAAATGCCAACCCCAAGTTGCAATAAGCTTTGGCCTGGCTCAGTTTATCATGGAGATCTTTAGCCAGCGCTAGGTCCTGTTCGTAGTATTTGACAGCATCCTGGTAGTTGCCCAAACAATAGTGAGCATAACCTAGATTGTGGCAAACCTTCCCTTCACTTTCCATATCTTGGAGGTCCGGGGACAGACGGAGGTATTGTTCATAGTATGGCACAGCTTGAGGAAATTCCCCTCTGGAGCAGTGAAAGTTTCCTAAGTTTCCAAGAGCTCGAGCTTCACTCTGGACATCTCGGAGCTCTCGGGCAATGTTGAGGTGATTTTGGTAATGTTGCAGGGCGCGGTCGTGTGCTCCCAGGGCTTGGTAAGCTACAGCCAGGTTTCCATGTGTCGATGCCTGCGATGCCCGGTCGTTCACTTCCATAGAAATCTGCAACTCCTGCCGGTGGTAACGTACGGCCTGATCAAACACTCCCAGAGCGTTGAAAGCGTTCCCCATGTTCCCATAGGCACGGCCCTGAGCTGCGTAGTCATTTAACTCCTGGACAATGGCCAGGTGTGTTTTGTGTAGCTTCAGTGCAGTGTCATAGTCCCCCTTCATCTGGTGGATAATGCCTGTGGACAAAAGAGGACAGAAAATAATATAGGTTATTCAACAGGAAAGCAGTAATTCAGTCCATTTCAAGTCAGTTCTTCAAAATATATTTTGATCTTAAATAAATAGATAATCTCTTCCTCATCTTCCCCATCTGTTTGCTGCTAACACAATATTTGAACTACTACATGTAAATGATGTTTATGTTGCAGCACTGGTTCTTCCCATGATTTCAGGGAGCAATTATTTACATGTACATGTTGCTTATTGCAAAACTTTAAGATTGAATAGGTTTGTGGTGGAAGGAAAATTGAATTAATATAATTCCGGGAAACTGACAGTCAGTCAAATGTGTATAGCCTATTTCTCTGTAATTCCAGGATCAATCCACAAAGTTGCACTTATCAACTAATGCCTAATTATTTTCTCATAAAGATCTAGAAGTGTCGACAACATTCGGACCAACAACTGATAATATGGCAGATTAATCTAATCACTGTCAAATAATTTCTGGGACAATATTTGCCAATTTTCAAAATTTCTTTCAAAAATGTTTCTTCCACAGTTGTAATGGAACCTGCCGTTCTATCTGAAATAGATATCTACAACAGGAACGCTGGTGATTCTTTGCTTTAATGATCATAAATTGAAACTAAGGCAAGTGTGATTCCAGGAAGAAATATGGAAAGTGGGGAGAAAATAGAGTATAGGAGACAATACATTGCAGACCTGTGGCAGAGGAGAATTTTATCAGATAAAATGCCTTCCTTTGAAAAATAATAGTTTTGCCTCACCAAAGCAGCCTTCTGTTGCACATATGCGCACACACAAACACACTGTAGCCTCCACCAAACTGACAACAACATTCAAAATTGAGATCTCATCGAGTCTCATCTCTTATTTCTTTTGAAGATTATGAATCCACAAGTTTATCTTTTGACTTTTTGAAATATCACATATCAAATGACATATTCCTATACTTCATATGCTGAAACTCCTTCCATTTTGCTACATACTGACTTCATGAGCATGGGGACTTGGCGCCTGAGTACCCACTCCAAGACGGAGAGAGTCTTGAGGCTTGTGGTTTGCTTGTGATGGTGCGGCAAAGATTAGTTACTAAGGTGTGTTTCCTCATTGATTTCATCCAGAGCCCACCACAAGAAGGCCACAAACACAGTATATAAACACTCAAATAACACACACAGACAGCACACAGGACTCAAAAGAACAAGTCCAACATAGGCAAACACAAGAGGATTATCTCAATTAAAAGCGGCTATAAGAGAAGGAAATGAGAAATGTCAAGTCAGCCATATGGTGGGTGGACTATCCGCAGCCGTATGTCCTCTCTTTCAGCGTTGTGGGTAACACTTAGACATTTTGAAATACATGCATAGGCCCATTTTATTATAGTACAGATAGATTGAGTACTATCTAGCTGGCCAATACAGCGCACTTCAACTTCATTCTGTATACATGTGGATAGAACATTACTCCATTAGTGCGATAGAGCGAACATGACGACATTATAATTATGATCATTAAGAAGACCAAAAAATACATACTTTGAGAAAATGATACAATGATACAGGACAAAAAAAGACATGTCTTTCCTTTTTTTTTTACAATGTATTATTCATTATGTTGCACGCACACACACAAACACAATGCAGGCAGTTGATTATGCTTTGTTTATCATTATGGGAATGCGGCGTGCTGTGGACAATTCCAGATAAATAATGTCAACAAGTGACATAACTGATACAGTGAGTAGGGGGTTTCCGTAACCATCATTTTCACATCTGGTAGACTAGCCAGGAGAACATTTGTGCATAGACCAAGCAGAGAGATTCTTTAATGAGCAGGACCAGAGGAGAACAGCCTGACATCACGGGAGAAGAGACTGACTGTTGGCCACTGTCTCCCAAAACGCCTGGACAGATCATGTGATACCACAATCCCACATAAGAGTACAATTTGGGTCTGTTTGAACATGTCTAAAGTTTAGGTCTCAAATACACAGTTTAGACAGAAAAAGCAGGTTAGGATTCACAACTGGGAATCTGGAGAAGCACCGACAGCCCCCACCACAGACACTCCCAAGGTTATACTTTTCCCCATGGAGACTGATCTTACTGAGGATATAATACCTGCTGATGTATTACCAGCAAACATGTTCTATGCTGGAGGCTAAAAATGGATCTGGGGCTCAGCGATGGATGGAGGGGCAGGAAAAGGCGGCTACACAGGCTATGTAGAACCCTGGTTCGGTCTCGCAGCCAAATTTTCTTGGGCCTTGGGCATTGCCTGAAGCTACTATACAATGTTACAATATTTTCCATCCTCCATATGGTAAAAGGATTATGGAAAGCTATGATGCACGACAGTGACTAAAATGACTCTAAACATCCTCATAAAAAGTTTTGAAGTACAGAGATACAGCATGGACATTTAGAAAATGTGAAGTAGAAGGAGACGAGATAATGACATGGAAATGATTTAGTTTTACTAGAGAGAAAGCGTCATCCATCTTAAGGCCTAACAGTCCCCCATAACCACATATATTAAAAGCATGCCAGAGCTCTGTCACTTGTGATTACACAGAGAGTAGTGGATTTAGACACGCAGCATTTATCAGCAATGGTGTTTTCTAAGCACTCTGTGAATCACTGCACCATTAAAATAATAAGCTATTATCAAAAGTACAGAAATCTGTCAGTAACTCAGTGAGTAAGTGCTAACGTATAAATAAAGAAGAGATCAATCAGGGTATCAGACACAGTATAAGTAACAGTGCTGGGTTGCTTTATTGGTGTCAGATATTGTCGTCTTCAGTAGTAGTCCGGTAGTTCATTTGACTAAGAATGTTTACTATACTCAAAATTAAGACAACAGTATATATAATTTATTGTATAACTATTCAAAAATCTCAATATCTTCTACAATGTATAAAAAGCTAGTTTCACTCACAGTCAAGTAAACTGTAACGCGCTTTGACATAGGATTTTCTGGAATGTGGATTTAAATGGGAACCATTGTATTGTACCACATCATCATACCACAGATGCATGTACTGTACATTCCTTACTATCTTCTAGGAATAGTGATGCTGTTTATGTATACGTTAGCAAGTCTCAATATGGGAGGAGGATCTTCAATTTGTACCCCTTAGCATTACTAATTCATGCAATTTAGGCATGGTTTGATAATTCTGGATACTGTACATGAGATGTAGAACAGCTCTTCCACAGATTCTGTATTAAATATTGCTGACCAGGGGCTAGGTTAGCCAGTTAATGAATAATGAATGTAGCTGCAACACGATATCTTCATGTTTGTAGGTTGCATGGTTGCTGGCACCGTTGGGCATTATATTTGGATATTAAAGCTCTGGTGCGCTCCTCAGAGCCAAGTCAGCGTCTTCTCCAGCCCAGCTACATGCAACATTAACATCAAGTCGAGAGGGCATAATAAAAATGAGCTTTTTCACTGCTTCTGCAACTTCTTACCATCCCACAGTCACACACTCATTGTTTTTTCTCTTTTATCACATCTCGTTAATCTCGCGCATCCTTCTGGTCTTTGTATATTGCAAGCATTGTCTGAAGTTTGGAACAACAGCCTATTAGTTAGAGTTAGATGCATTTTGTGTGCAGGATATTTTTTGCAGGGCTAGAGGGCACCAGTGACGGAAGAGACGAAAAGAACCCAAAACAACAACAATGGACCAATTACAGAGTGATACTTCACAACCAGCACTTCATCCTTTTGTTATCTTCATTATTCAGCTCTTCTTGCATCAGCTATTAAAGGTAATTAAGCGATTCATCAAGTCAGTTTCAATTACTGGGAGCTTGACAGCCGCAGATTACAATCAGTAGGGGTGAAAGGAGAGAGAGTGGGAAGTGGGAGTGATCAAAAAATAATGAAAAGAAACAAAATAGACAGTTGAGATATGTCACAGCAAGAGGTCGGAACTGGTCTTGCACTTATTGTACGTCCACCATGGTGTAACTTGGTCTTGTACTATGGGACTTTTGGCTAGCCTTCAGGCTGTCGTCATGGTGATCAGACTGCAGGCAATAAATATGGCGTCTGACATATTGTGCCAACTCCAGCTAAACCTTGCATGGAATATCATAAAGTTTTCTATCTGAATTTACAGGCGCTTACATAAGATGTGGGTACATGTAATGTGGGATGAGTATTAGTCCAGTCAAAGGGGAACTGAAATTTATCTCCAGTATATTAACCCTGTTCATGCTCAACCACTTTTACACATTAGGTTAAATAATATTTCATCTGGGAGGAGATACTATGCCACTTAGTTGTCCATTAAAATTGGGTTTACAACAGTCTTGATAGCGTCATGAGTCATTTGGTGCAGGGCTGGTTAGAGTGGAAATGGTATTACTATAAATCAAGCAGTGTATAAAATGCATAAAGAGACCTTATCCGTATGTTGAGCTGTTTTCATAGTTTTATGACTCCACAAGGTTACCTTGATAGCAATTTCATTTCATAGCAGAAGAAAAAGACTGGGTCTTAAAGGCTTTGATTCTTACATTTTGTTTCTATTCAAAAGATAAAGGTATGAATTTAATTTTCTCAAGCCCCATTTTGCTCCAGTCCATTTTAAAAGATATGATTAAGTTTGAGAAATTTAAGAGCAGAGCAGATATCGGGAGAAGGCAATTTCAACAAATCTGTGGAGTTTTCCTTTTGGTCGATAGTATTTGGTTCCTCTTTGAAATTAACACATTTTTGCCATGTCCTCATTATACTTTAAGCCCTACTTTAGGTCTAAGGTATAACATTGGCAGTGCCTAACATTAAGGAACTACTTAATATAGAAAAAACTAAATCAATGATGCCTAAGATTTAATTCAGACACAAAAATCTTTATCGAAGGTATCGAAATTGAAAATGTGAATGAAAATAAATTCTTGGGAATTATAATAG
>JAPMNZ010953705.1:0-13140 GCA_029875035.1 Pomatoschistus microps | reverse complement strand
GCCCAGGACTGAGCTGGACTTCCTGATGACCTTGTTCAGCTTCTTCCTGTCCCTCTCTGTGATGCTGCTGCTCCAGCAGACCACACCGTATAAGATGCTGATGCCACCACAGAGTCATAGAAGGTCTTCAGGAGTGGCCCCTGCACTCCTAAAGACCTGAGCCTCCTCAGCAGGTAGAGCCGGCTCCAGCACTTCTTGAAGAGGGCGTCTGTGTTATGAGTCCAATCCAGTTTATGGTTCAGATGAACACCCAGGTAAGAGTCCACTCTCTGGGTCCCAGGTCGCTGTAGTACATGACCACTGCTCCTGACAGAGGCCCTAGCGGCAATAGAGGTTGGGTCAAATGCAGAGAAAAAAGTTCAGGGAGAATAAAGTATAACTTAACAAGCGGTCGAATAGAGTTTCCTCCATAGAGCGGCGGAGGAAAAATTGGGTGAGGAGGAGCTCAGTCATGCAGGAGCAGAGAAGAGAATAACCACTGCTTCTCCATGTCGAGAGGAGCCAGTTGAGGTGAACATTGCAGATAATTTTCTGTAAAAATTATTACATTTTAAAGATATTGTGAGAATATTGTTATCGGGAACTGCAAAAAAGAATATTGAGATATTTGTTTTTGCCCATATCGCCCCCCCTCTCACCTTTTCCTAAGAGATATGGAACTACTGTCACCTTTAACGGCCAGCCCCCCTCCAGCTCCTCTCTCAGTCCTTGATATTTCTCAAGCTTGTGCTCTTTTTTTCAGATGTTACCATTACTTGGAGTTGCCAGGTCCACCACCACAGCTTTCCTCTAGCCTTTGTCCTTTGCCACCACAATATCTGGTTGGTTCCAAATTACCATCCTTCCGAGTCAGTACCTGGACGTCCCACAGGATTTTCCCTCACTCAGATAAAAAGCAGATTAAGTAATTTAAACTGGAATACCAAACGTTCTTGCTTGTTTCATAAATTCATTGTTTTTCCCACCAGAAAGAGTTGGGTTTAAAACTTATCTTATAAGACAAAATGTATTTTACATATTCTATATACTAAGAGCTGCATGAGTGAGGATGGTCCTCTCTTTTCCACATTTCTGTCTGAAACAGCTGATCCAAAATAACATGCATGTGATAACGACAGACCCAAAATGCTTTGTGGTACTCCAGCTTTAAAGGATTTGTCAGTGGCAGAAGGGTCTAAGGTCAGTGATGATCCAGGACATTTATGATCATGTATGAACATTAGGGACATGGCCATCCCTCCACCTATGGACAATAGCTCCATGCTTATTGCATGTCCTGTGTAGTATCCAACAATTTTTGTAAAGTCCTCTGAGACGACTGAATGAATGAATGAATGAAGAATATTTAAGTTATTTCTATTACAATTTTACACATTGTTAACAGTAAATCTACAGCTTATTGTGCCTTCCGTATTTACAAGTGCAATATAGTATAAGTGTATATGTATACAATAGGATTTACATAAGCAACTGTATGAACGTCAACATTCTGAGTTCATAGACATCCAAAACAATAGTTTTAAACTTCCTTTTGAAATGGAAAAGTCAACTACATAATTTAAGTGCATTCATTCCAGAGATCAACCCCTCTCACAGATAAACAGCATTTCATTACAGTAGTGCGACATTTTTGCTTTACGAACACGTCTTTTCCTCTCAACTCGACTGTCTCTGATTGCGAACAGTTTCTGTTGAGTTTTTTACACAGGAGTTCCTTTTTTTATCTTAAACATTTCAAGGAGCATAGGTCGACTAAATCATAGACTTTTAATGTTCGGAGATTTTTTAAACAGTGCATTTGTTGGCCGTTGTTGTGAATAAAGGCAATACAACAAGACGTTACATATTTGCACATTATTATTACCAAATATAGTGCACATTATTACAATAAATGTCAGGTTTTGTGCAGATATTCGGAAGCCACGTTCAATATTGCATTGTGCATGTCTTGGGTTTTGGAACAATGCACCATGTATTGTATTGTAATTACAGAAGTGGGTAGCAGCAGCCCTCGTCACCTGCTGCCTCTTCCCGGCGGCAAACACACACTACATCTGCAGTCCACCACCACAGTAACCAGACTACAGTCACTCACTCACTGGCAACCATTTCAACAAATTTAACAAATGCTAATGGTAAACATCCCTAGGAAAAATCACAATGACAGCACACTTGACTCAGTCCCTACCTGTCACTCTCCGCGCGCGTCATTTGGCAGTGGCATCTTCTTCCGGTGTGTGCAGACAAAAACACGCGTTACTTAAATATTCGTCATTGTAAATATCCAGAAGTGTCTGTATTGGGAAAACTAAGCAAAAGCGTCAAGTTTTGAAGTTCAAAGTTTGCGCAACAGCAGCCACGGTCAGGGGTGGTGTCCAGTCTGCGCTGTCTGCGGACGAGCCAAAGATCGTGTATGGGAACACAGAGGGGCGACTTCTATAAATTTAGTCCGTAGGTGAAAATATATTTGTGTACTTGAAATACACGGGCTTAGTAAAAGGAAATATTAGTCCTACCAAAAATCTAACTAAATCCCGTTTTAGTTCCGTGTTAAACATACTTTGAGTGTTCTGTGCGTTTCTCAAAGATCCATGGTTGCCCTTTTAAAGAAACCGCTTCTTTTTTGCATTGTTTACAATTATCGTTTATGAAAATCATAACTGCGTGGTGTAGTGCAATGTATCTAGTCCTGCTTTTTATATCACTAGGAATTGCTTATTATATACCGATTTTATTTATTATGAAGTGTTTATTTAATATTTCATGGTCGTGTGAAAGTACATTTAAAGGAAGCTTCTATCATAGGAGTTATGAATACGAGGCGGGATCTGGGACAATAGTAGCACATTGCTGCCACCTAGCGATAGACTGATGCATCACTTAAAAAAGATGTGATTTCATTGTATTCATTGGTAGAGAGCCAAATAAAGCTGCTGCAAAGTAATTTATTGCAATAGAACAAAAACAAATGTGTGAACAGTGTGACGTTAATTAAAGGAAAACAACTTTTCTCACTGGTTCACTTTGAAGCAGGACAAACATATGAAGCATTTTGTTGACAAAGTTTTGTAAATACAATACATTTTAAATTTTAATTAGATTGGATGTTACCAATTAGACATGTCTTGACATATTAAATTGTTAAAATATTTGGAAAAAAAAGAAAACCAGAAGCCAAACTAAAAGTGTCTGTAAAAGACCAAGGCACAAAGTAAGACAGAAGTACCCACATTACTGTAACATCAGCCCTCACATGAAATATGTTTTATATTAAAAAAGAATCAAACTGAAGCACATCATGTGAGTGATTTTAGTTTGTAACTATCTCTAGGACATCCACAATTCACTACATGAGCTCTGTGGTCTGTACAGTAGACATAAGCATCAAGTACAATCATTATATACACATTGTGGAAATCACTTTTGCCGATAATAAAAAACAATCCCCTCCTACAGTGAAATATGGCGGGCACTGCCTCCGATATACAAACTCACTGGTAGGCAAAAACTACCTTCTTAGATCATTATGGAAGACGCTGCTCCCGATAATGCAGTCAGTAGTGTCCATGAGACAGACGCACCGAGACCAACCGGAGAATAACATACAGAGGTTCTGGCGCTTTTCTGTCATGCACACTCAGTTTAGCAGATGCTGCTTTTGTTGTTTCGACAGTATAACTGTCATAATTATGGAAGGCACTGCTCCCGATAATTACTATATTTATTATAAAAGGTGATACAAATATTTATAGTGAACTCTGCCACTGATAAATAAATAACAAGTATAAATAGACATTCAGTTTCAGTGCTATTTTCAAAGCCAATATGTTTCAAAAGATAATGTACTAAAATCAGAGTAACAATGAAGTGGAGTAACTTAATGTCAGTTAAAGTTAAAGCTACCATTTGAAACCACATTCGTTTGAACATGAGGCTGCAGCAGAATCTTATTTGGTTGTTATTGGTCTTTGTTGTAAACAAGCATAAATGAAAGGAGTCACATTAGTGTATGGCGCTGGCTAGTCTTTCTACTTTATACTGCCCTCTAAAGGCCCAGGTAACAGATTGTTCTTGAATATAAGCAGGTAAAAAGGCAAGTATTTTATCTGTAATCAAGGCTGATTTATGAGACTAGAAAATATAAGGCTTCTAAATTTCATTATCCAAAGCCCAAATATCTCCAGCCACAGAGTTTGCACAGCCCTGAAGGGTCCAGGTGGCCAGGGCAAACTGGTTTCGAAACAGTTCTGCGTCAGCCTCAGGACGGTCACTTTTGATGGCCTCCAGATGGTCGATGAGAGCAGCCAGGGTCTGAGGACCTGAGCCCATGAGAATGTGGCGGAAAGGGTTCTCTCTGGGAGATACATACGGGGATAACAGGTTTCTCTCCACCTGTGCACACAGAAACACAACAATCAGACGTTACAACAAATACAGATCGGCAATGATATATGTACATTTGAAATCCCTCTAACAATGGTCGTGTGAATTCCCAGCACAGGTTAAATCACCGTTTTATTACAGTTTACGTTTCATCTTTTGAGAAGAATTGAAAAAAATCCTGTCTTCAAATCACACAAAATGTAGGGTAAGAATGTAGTTTAGACGTTAACCTCAGTCTCAGTAATCTGTGGGGCTTATACAAAATGATGTGTTTAACATTCTCTTTAGGCAAAATGTCCCTCAGTACAGTAACGGTCCCATGAATATTGCTTCAGTTTATGTTTAAATCGTTACGGTCAATAGGACCACATTTTTATCCTACAATGTATCCATGTACATTTTGGGCATTATTTGAACCAAGAATGTGCAAAATGTGCAGAGACATGCTTGATTGTTCTGGTATTTTTTCATTTTTATCTAAAAAAAAAAAACCATCTATTGTGCAAGCTCTGTCGTACAGGGATTAGTCAAAGGAAGGTTTCTCACCCATCATCTGAACTTCTTAAGAGGTTTTCCCGACGTTTTGTCCTTAATCCAAATAACTTTTTCAAGGGAATGAAAGCTCAGACCGCGCGTTGGAGATTTATAACCAATATTGTCAATATGACTAAGTTTTGTTGTATGGCCCACTGAAACCTACAGATAACAGCATGCACATAACAATCATCATACGAGATCCTCTTACCGCCATGGTGCGGTCGTTTATCATGCGGCACATTTCCACGTCCTCCAGGTCACTGTTTTGGATGTCGTTGGCCAGGTTGGCTGAGGCCCGACTGTAGGAGCCCGACGCAGACATGAGCCACTGCATGGTCAGTTCTTTAGGCAGGACCTGAGGACGCAGCTGCAGACACACGACACCATCAGATCTGCCATGTTCAAGAAAGTACATTTGCGATCCTGTCATTCTCACCCTTTTAATCTCAGACACTTTCCCATTGATTCTAAAAACATTTTCGCGTATACTCTTTGTGTATCTCTGGATGTCGAGCTGGAGGAGGTGATCGTGAACCAGCCTCAACGTGATGTGACCGGCGAAGCGAGCGGCGACTTGGGCAATCTGGACCACCTGGTTGGAAGTGGTCGCCTTGAGTTTTTCCTGCGTGTCCAGCTTTGTGCCAAAATATGGATAACTCTAAGAGGGATGAGCAGGGGAGAAGAGTATTAAGACCAAAATCTATACGAAATTGTAGTTATTGATCTAATGAGGACTTGCCAAATGTTCAGAGGTGAACCTAAATGTTAACGATGGGATCCCCGAAAAGGCAAGGAAAGGATATGCCGCACTGTCCATATTCATTGGTTCCAACCTACAAAAACAAAATATAACAAATATTACAAACCAAATAATTAAAATCTACATGGACATCATTCACACTTACAAAGATTCAAAGTTGTTTCTTCCATACTGTGCTAGAAGGGAGGATGAGTCTTTAGATGGTGCTTTCACCTACAACATTGACCGTGTTAGTTTAAGATCTCATGAAAACTTAACTTATAAACTGGAGTGCAGCAGTGTGTCACCTCTTTCAGAGCGTTCTGAGCCAAAGTGTACAGCAAGGGACTAGCAGACAGCTTGAATCCATGTTGACCTGCAAACAAAATGTGGGGATTCACGATATGCATCACAATAAAACAATCTGTGATTAAAATGACTACAAATAAAACACAAATACCTGTTACAACTCCATTTAGGTCCACATAAGAAAAGGCTTTCATGCTGAGAGAAGACAGATAGCCCTGGAGAATATGTAACTTCAATGAATAAACCAACACAAACTAGATCTCGGTAAGACATATTCACAAATGTTCAGACCTCGAGCCACTCCATAGCACCGACGCTGCCGTATTCCCCAGCACTCCAGCTAGCAAACACAATGCTTCTTCTGGGCATAAATCCACCTACAGGGGAACAAAATCTAGCATTAACCACGACTCGGCAATGAAAGAAAGACAGGCAGAAGTTACCGTATTTCATCTCAGAGATCGAGCGAGCCATTTCCAGAAGAATACTGGTTCCAACAGTTGCTTTGGCAAAACCTGGACCCCACGCATCTCGCTGAGCACCAATTACAACATAGCGATCTAACAATAACAAAGTCAGAACATATTATGTACAAAAACATAATAATGCTGTATATCAAATATGTTTCAAATTATACCTGCATCAACATAGCCTTTGATCACTCCAAACACGTTAGTGATCTTTTTCTCTGTTAACACATTATTGACTTCAACTGTGATCATATCGGTCTCTCCTCCCAGTTTGGTAAAGCTCCCCCATGGTCTTGGCATTTCCGGACCCCCCAGTTGCCTTTTAAAACGAGAATATAATAATAAAAATAATAAAAACAATAACAATAATAATAGTGTAATATCAACATGTATCCAATTAAATTGTAGAACCCTGCAATTATTCCTTTTGGTAGGATTCAGAATACCTTAAAATTTTTGTAGCCAGTTCAGAAGGAATAGTCTGTGCCAGGATTCTGGGCAGTCCGGATGATTCGATGGGAGGGAACTGAGTGTGATTGAAGGAGGGGAAGCCTGGGGTGTAGGGGTCACCAGAGCCCAAGTGGACCTGGAGCAGAATCCAGTCAACTATATAAGACACTTGGAAATTTGCATTTCTACAACAAAAGAAGAGGTCTGGACCACTGAAGTCAAACATGCCCACCCAAGTGACCCACTCTATGTAAACAAGGCGTATGGAAAATACTGAAAGTATTTAAAAAAATACTGACGTGGCCAAAAACTTCTGTGGAAGAACCCAGTGAGGAATAATCAGACAGGTCAGCATAAATCAGAACGGCTGTTGCATTCACTTTAGCAGCGTTTGCAACCTGTGAGGGGGAAAACACAAGACAATTAGAAGACATTTAAGAGAAAACTGCATTATAAACTAAGATTACAATAACAACATACCTTTTCAGCATAATTAATCAAACCAGCTCTGACCAGCATGACCCGACCATTCATGTTGATGTTTTTGTCACGGAGGAGGCTGAAGTCACTTTCTCTTCCATAGTGAGCATACAGGACAGCACCCTAAATCAGCAACAGGAGCCACTCAATACACGCAAGAACAAAACAATTCATCTATTTGTATCATAAACTGTCTTACTATGGCTGTGCCAGGAGCACTGTATGACAGGAATCCTTCCAAATTCACACTTTCACCATTGAAAGTGACTTTATTCCTCTTTGGCAGCTCCTGGACTTTGACAAAGTGCTCATCGGTCCAGGTGCTCAGGCCGTATTCCTTGAATTTTCTAATTATTTTATTTCCAAGATTTTCATCCCCTAGAGAGCCAGCCTGGTGGCTGGGACTAGCAAAGGAGCTGTTCAAAATAAGGGACAAAGGAGAGTTATTTATGTGAGCCTTTTTATGCATCCATCTAAATGACTTGAACCAAAAGATAATACTTACTTAAAGGTAGCATCAAAATTGCCTTTCAGGAGCTTTTCAGCGTACAGTTTTTTGACACTGTCCCAGTTCATGACAGGAGGCGCTCCTCGCTCCATAACAACAGGCTCTTCTATTGGGATCACAGGGCCCACGCAGGCAGGGGCCATGTCCTTCTTCCGATGAACCAAGAAGCCAATCAGATAACCTGCAACCACAGAAAGGATAAGAATAATCATTCACTGTTCTGTTCATTACAAAAATGTTTGGATTTGAATATCACTCACACTCTAGAGCAGGGGTTTCAAAGCGGTTCCAAAAAGGGCCATGTGGCTGCAGGTTTTACTATCCCATGTGAATTTCTCCTGTGTGAGATTAATAAAGGACATCTTATCTTATCTTATTCCAACAGTTCCAAACTGGGCAGGAGCACAGATGACTGCACCCATTTCCTGAGGTGAGTCCGGTTTTAACCTGAAGATTTGAGGAAATGGGTGGAGTCATCTGTGCTCCTTCTCAGTTTGGAAATGTAGGAAGTAAAACCTGCAGCCACATGGCCCTTTCTGGAACCGGTTTGAGACCCCTGCTCTAGAGACTATTCAGAGTTTTAGACAGGGAAATGTTCTGCCCATGAAGCCTTTGAGCTACAGACATGTAGAAGACATGTGGTCTAGATTTGGAGTCTTACCAATGATAAAGATGAGGAGAGGAGCAGCCAGCATGAAGCAGAGGTTTCTGGGCGAGCGGCCGTTCTTCGGACTGTAGGGCTTTGGTTTACTTCTGGAGTTGTGGTTGAGGTGGTCCGCGGTGCCGTTGCCCCCCACCTCCTCGTCCATATCAGAGGACAGCTTCATCTCCACCTGGCTGTTGTCCCCCTCCATGTTCTGGGTCAGGTTAAAGCGGGTGTACGAATGAGGCTCTCCATTGAACTGAAAGTATTTGGGAGTGAACATTTGTTAATATACAGACATGTGAATAAAGTGAGATTTTTTGTTGCAAATAAAGGAAATGACTTACTATTTTAGAAATGGTTGACCTTGCCTGATCCATCTTCTTTAAACCTATGAAAGAAAGTAAAACTACATTTTTTTGGGAGATCATTTTCAAGTTTCCGTGTTTCTGGCCTTGAACAGCGTGACTTCTGGGAACATGTTGTTTTGAGAACAAATCCCACTTCTTATCCAAACATATAGCTTTCCTCTGCTGTGGCTGCAGACAGGTGTCCAGAAGAGCTCTGCAGGTGCACTCAAGGCTGAAGGAACTTTTTCCACTTACTTAGCTTCACGACGAGCCAAACAAAACGCGGCTTCAATTCGACGGAAATACTCGAGGGAAAGTCAAGAGCTGTGTGTATTTAAACTGAGACACTGCAGGCAGAACTCTCCATCTTCACTTTTATTTTGGCATCAGTTTCATCTCTCAACATGAATTTTTTTCTTGAAACAATAACTTTGCAATTTAAAAAGTAGAATTGTATCCACTGAATATATGTTGCAAAAAAATCATAGAAATCAATTGCGAGATCAACTCTAAACTCTCAAAATGATGTTAAATTATAATTTTAATCAAATTTCCAGGTATTTATTAAGACAAAGAAAGACAAAATGTTTTTTTTCTTTTTACGATGTGAGCTTGTTTCATTTCACATGTATATGAATGATTATATTACAGTACATGGAAAGATTTTTTTTTCCTTAAAGTACCTTCTTGGTCTCAACTCAAAAACCGAACTGTAATGTGTAAACTGTAGACTGAAATTGGATACTGATTTGTAAGAGGACTCACGACACTAAACTACTGTACTGCAGTTAGAGCTACGTCCAAAGAGCCTGGAGCGTGCGCTGTACAGATATATATAGTATAAACATGTTGGATGAATACTTTGCAGGGAAGACATTTACAGATCATGCAACCAGATTTGAACGACATTTTCTGACATTTACCTGCGGACCACAGAGATGTATAGGTCTAATTCGTATTTGATCTCAGAACATAACTCCAATATGGTTTCCGTCACTTCTGTGAACTATTCTCCCACAATAGGAACAATAAAGAATGCCTTTGGAATGTGGCAGCAAGACTGCCATCACAAAGAAATCATTGAGACTAAACAGACCAACTGTATATATCAAGACATTTTAAAGAGTGTGGGTCCAAAAGTACCATAAGCCTAATACTCAATGTAACAATGCCAAACAGATGTATGAGCGTAACCCATGGAACTAATCGTTGACGTCACTGTGATATTTGCATAACCATTTGGTCATTAAGGTGGGCAGAGCTCAAGCTATAATCTGACATGCCAGCCATACCAAGTGCAATAAAACCTAATTCTTTAAACAGATTACTCCACTTCTCTAAAACTAGCTAAATTCTGGACAAAATAAAAAAAGGTGCAGTAATTTTGAAGAGGAGGACAAGAAAAGGCGCTACTCTGTGTTCTCTCTTTGGGGAGTGATATAGTTCATGTATGTGCCGTGGAGATAGACGTAGACTTGAGCCACACCCTGGAAGTAACCAGGCCTGACATGTGCCACGTTAAGGAACATGTCCCTTGTACAATACTTCTTACATCAACCACTGTTGAGTAAGAGTATGAAGCGGGTATGAGACTAAATCACAGAGTTCGTGAGCAAATGGAGTGATGGGGAACAGGGCAGGGGTGAGAAGGGTTGGGGTGCGGAGGCGTCATTGTACAGAGGCAGAATCATGTGAGAGTCACACTGGAGAAAAGCTTCCAGTGGCTCATGGGAAAAAAGAAGAAAAAAAGCTGAGCTGCTGCAGAACAGAGGCAGAAGAATTCTACTACTGCACATTTCAATTCAAAGTTGAGGAAAAGTTCCAGTTGATGTGGGAAATTATTTTTCAACCACATGTTTGAACCAATAGTTGCTTGATGACACTGGCATGTACTAGATTAATAAAAACACAGTGAGCATGTGTGCTTATCTTCCAGATAAAATGTATATTTGATGAAAAAACAGATTAAGCTGCAGCCAATATCACTACACTGTAAAACAATCAAGTAGTAGAAATACATTGGTTAAAAAGGTTACACTTGGTAAGGGTGTAGAGTATATCCTCACAAGTTCACCATCAAGTTCACCTGCTGGGTAACAGTGACTGAAACCCATCAACACTTTTCTAAGCCTAACCACCATTTGAGCTTCTCAGGAAGCCTTTTTCTGAGAAAGAATCATAGTTCTAACGTATAGGTCATCTTTGCAGCTGCTCTTGAGTCAAGGTCAGGAGTCAACAGGACAGCAGGGCAGTATGTCTGCGGACTGTTACTCAGAAGGGTCACATTGGGTTTCCACAGTGTCATGTAGGTTGCCAGACGTGGAGTAGATGGCCTAACGCGATACGGCGTAATGGTGCATATGGCTTACAGATCATCACCGTATTTCCAGACATCACAACACGACCCCACGTTACAATCTACATGAAGGAACAGAGGACAGGAACGCGTGCTCTGCAATGCACTGCGGTTACAAGAAATCATCAACCGAATGCGAACCGTATGACTAACACGTTGACAACACTATATATGGCAATGACGTATAAGTATTCACAAGTATTAACTTAAGGCACTTCTTATAACTCAGTTTGAAATGTAAGCTTTCAAAAGCATGCTGTTGTCGGCCATGCAGCAGCTGCTAAAGAGACCATTAAAGCCTGCTCCAGTGCTCTGGTTGAGAAATGTTGGATGGAATACGCACCTTTGATCGCTGCGGCTCAGTGAGTCTCGCACAGACACACACGAGGTCTGCTTCTGTCTTCTCCCGGTGAGCGACCTTGGCTCACGCCGCCGACCACCACTACACCACACGCACGAGGCTCCCGGCACCCGCAGCCAATCAGCAGCAGGAGCGACTCTGACGTCACTTCCTATGTCAAATACTCTTCCACAAGAATAAAAATTAATTTATGAATGCACTTAAGACACACACACACACACACACACACACACACAGATGCACATATGTATATACAAATGTACGATTTCTTTGCTTCTCTTTTTATGGGAACATTGTTTGGAACACTTCTTTTCAACTTTTTAGCCAGGCTCTTTTGTAAAGTGCTTATGTTTAAAAATATATATATTTTTGCTGTATTAAACAACTTTGTTTCAATCACTGAGGAAGAGCACTGTGGGAGAAGCAGTAAAATAGTAATTGTAAAAGATGAGCGAGTTCACACAGTTTGTTTACCTTTCAGTTAATGGATGGTTATGAACCTTGTGCTGTCACATAATTGCACTTGTGGATAGTCCCACTTAATTATGTGTTGGTTTTCCTAACCTGATGCATTTAGTGGGAGGTCTATGGTCAATTCTTTAATGCCAAATTCTAATCTTTGTTGTATTTTCCACATGTTATACATGACACAAAACTAAATGATGGCTTTTGCTGTAACTCTTGTTTTAATTAAGTTACAGACTTTTCAATGAAGCAAGTTCAGTTGTCTTTTTATTGCAAGCCGTTGTCCCAGTTTCAAGCAAGACAGGATAAAAATGCGAGCTGCCCATGCAGGGGGAGATTGAAGAAGTGCATTTAATTTTCCTTTTAGGTTGGTGATTGTCTTTGTCTGTCTTGACATTTTAAAGTTGGTCTGAATCTCAGTGAACGTTGGAAAAGAGCATTCACTTTCTCACAAGCTACACTTTTAGCTGCAGAAACAGATGTCTAAAACCACCACCTTTGTGGTTCACATAATTTGGAAACAGAATTGCTGAACCTGAAAGAGAGCAGTGTTTTAAGAGAAATTATCCTCATACTTTTCACTTCCACTCAAATAAATAACTAATCCATGTGAACAGGATATGTGTGCAACTCTGATCTTTACTATATTATTAATTACTTCATTCAAATATTATGACATTATTTGAGGAGAAATGAGAAGTGTCAAAAAGTCTCAACATTTGACTGATATTTCCCACAGTGTTTCTTGGGGGTTGTCTGTTTGCTTTGAGGGAAAAGTCCAAAGAGAGATTAGACTGCAGATGTGAACCTAGTTTATGATCAACATCTTGGGAGATTTACTCTAATCCAACATAAATAAAGTTTAACAATTTACAAAGCAAACTGGTGAAGCCGATAAACAGACTAACCTCAATGAGAGGTAATGAGAAATGAGCTTTATATTTATTGTCACAACCATTCAGTTTGAGTTGATGTTGTTCAAACTCAAAACAGGGTGGCTTTGGATCATTTTTCTGAAAGATTAAAACTATCCATAAAGCACCTCCTAAAAGATATATATATATATATAGATATAGATATATATATATA